>JAFHBW010000093.1:0-139627 GCA_019022765.1 Westerdykella sp. P71
TGCGTTGCCGTACTCTCCACCCTGCGCGTTGACATCGGCGCCCGCGTCGAGCAGCAGCTTCACAATCGCCTCGTGGCGTTGGCATGAAGCCGCCTGGAGTGCGTTGCCGTATTCTCCACCCTGCGCGTTGACATCGGCGCCCGCGTCGAGCAGCAGCTTCACAATCACCTCGTGGCCTCTCCGTGAAGCCGCCTGGAGTGCGTTGCCAAAGCATCCACCCTGCGCGTTCACATGGGCAATTTGATGCAATATCGTTTGAACGCCCAGTATGTGGCCCACATCTATGGCCTCTCGGAGCACTTCTTCTTTCAACTTCTCTCCTTCGTTTCCAACTTTTAAGTGCAGTAAGTGCTTCACAATGTGGGCGCACCCTTGTAGTGCAGCCTGTAATATAGCTTTTGTCCTGTCATGAATAACTACTATCTTTACTCGGTGCTCAGGACTTCCCCATGAAATCACCCGCAAACCCTTATCGTATTTCTCGTGCTCTTGAGATTCGTTCGTCCGGCCGCTTAGTACAAGCCTAACAACCTGATTGTGGCATGTCTCATCCTCTTTGAAATTTCTTTCTAGTCTCTTTTCAAACAGGAACAGCGCTGGATCCTTAACAAGTGGTATGCCCTCCTGGGATATGAAGTTTGGTTTTTCAGACATGAGCGGCACGTCCAGCACGTTCCCTAATTGGAGATGAGGGAAAAGAATTTCTGTTGCTTCCTCTTGTCCAAATGGTAGCACGAAACAGGTTGTTTCTAGCGTTTCGAAGTAGTACATGAGATTAAGAATTTCATGAACGGATAGAGGTGTAGCATGAAGCAGATATGTGACAGCCTGGTGAACAACTTGGTGGGCTGGCTTCTTGTAGTCTATATCAATGCTTTGGGTATCTAAAGGATCGGAGGACATGCCGAGCAGGGCGTATATCTTGTCACGTTCGTCCGTTGCCTTGCTCGCTGGGAATCTACGGAGGAGGGTGCATAAGTCTCGTTTCTGGCCCCACCAAGATCCTGAACGGGAAGGCCCTGGCATGATCTCCAATATAGGTTGACAGTGCGGCTCAGGATCTTCTCTTATTATGGACGGTGCACGGGCAAAAATTTCCGCCGGAATAGACCGAGTGCCACAACAGACAGTAGCTTTTCGAGCGTTTGCTACTTCCTGTAGAATCCAGACCCGTGTGAACCACTGTCGGTGTAGCAGTTGCCGTAAACCGGTACGATAATCATCCCAGCGATTGTCATCGAGCATCAACTGTCCAAGTTGGCGATCTGCACCTGTCCTTGAATGCTGATTGAGTGCGTCCATAAGACTTGTAATCTCTAATGTTGCTTTTCCCAGCCAGAAGAGAACTCCCTCAGCAGATCCAAAGATTTTTCCCATCTGCTGAACCTGCCAGCCTTGCTCTTCTTTGTCGGCTTGGTTGATACATATCGCATCAATCCATAGATAACGGTCACTGTCGTGCAATCGCAAGTACTGTAACGCGGAGTACAGGTTGTCTGTTATCCAATGCCGCTTTCGATCAAGTATTATGCACTCCACAAGCTCGGTGCTGCCCCATACGTAGGAGAGGGCTTCATAGGAAACGTGTTCATTGTTCGATAGCGATTGCGGGAAAAGCTCACATTCGATCTCAGGACTTCGGTATTTCAATAGCTTCAGGAGTCGGAAAGTCGAGTCCCCAGGTCGAAGCGATGTGTACTGGTAGGTCTCGAGAACTGGTATTGGAGTGGCCATGATGAAGGAAGGTAAGCGCATTAGATGAGAGAGTCGTAAATCGTTCAATTTTCTGCGACACGGCTGGACCTTGAGCCCCGTCGTACCAAAGGCGGGGAAGTGACAAGCGCCAAGACATCTGGCCATCGCGATCCCCATACAATAGATATTCAGCCGGCAATGTCCGGCCTACCACTACACGGGCGTGTTAACACCCCAAGTACCACTGCCACATCGAACCTTCGGTGCCTCGCGTTTAGAGTTTGAGATTAACTTAGGTATTTGCCACTTCAGGCGGACGAACGCCTTGATCAAACTAGTGAGGAGGACGGCCAAACTGCATCTGCCAGGACCTTGCGCCGGAGGCGATGGTTTGTAGATCTGGCTGAAGAGGAGCGTGCTGTGTGCAGCTCTGAATAGTGTAGAGTCTTGCCAAGTATGGCGCCCATCACAGCTTCGCTAGTGCTCATCCTTCACTAACATGAATAATCCAAGACTCTCCGCGACCGTCACAGGTCGAACTGACGCACCTCTCTACGGTTCTGGAGATTGCAGTGCCCATGTAAAGAGCCGCTGATTGTTTGACCGTACGACAGCTGTATCACTAAAATATGCAAGGCTTTTCCACCTTCGTGTGGGCTTGCAACGACGGCGTTGCGTCAGTGACGCTCAACCCACTTGCCAAAGCGTCACCCGCATTCTACCTTATCCTGTACCTCTCCCATCTCATCGTATCCCCTTCAGCCAGCTGGGACTAGATCTCGACTGCTGCTGCTTGGTCTAGGAATCGGCGCTGGTAGACTCGAGAAGCAGGACGCGGTGGGGCTTGATCAGGTCTTTCGTTCAGTCAGCGGAGAAAACAACAGCGGGTTCCGAAGGGCGTCGTAGCGGCATGTGTCTACGTTACTAAGTGGGTGTCGCTGTGCGTTGGACGGCGTCTCGAAATGTATAAGATGGCTCTGGAAACGCGTTGGTTGATTGATTGAGCGCCGTGGCCTCGAGAGTTTTGGCACTGCTCCCAATCCGGAGTCGGATTAGCAATGTTCCGAGCGCTTGCAGAAGCTAGCGCGGCCGTTGGGTACATTGCATGCCCGCTGACTATCACGTGAGCCGTGCGGGCTTACTGATGCTGTTAAAATACGGCTAGGCCTCTTCTGTACAGCGAGGATGTAGGCCTTTGCTTGGCAGTTCTGCTCGATGAAGCACAGATGACTGCCGCAATGCAGCCATCTTATCAAGCGTAGTATTTTTCTTGGAATATAAGCTTTCTAAAGCACTCTACAGGGTGATAAGCTTTTAGATAGATACACCATACTTTGAGTAGACGCCAAGGTAGGCTGAGGTAGGGGTGTCAAGGACAGGAGTAGTGAGATGCGGTATTGTAAAGTTAACAGGGAAGCCACGCCAAAGATATCACGTATATAAGAATCTAAAGAGCCCAAGTATGTATTCCGAGAGTATCTAAGCGGTGCGATCGTTGCTGGCGTTGTTGTGGTAGAAAGTGCTGCTAGTGTTCCGCCGCGGCGGTTGTTCCGTTACGATTGGATGCGCGTTAATAGCATTTCTGTCTGAAGTTGCAGCGGCAGCTCCACCACGTCCACCTGTGGTCTATAAAACGACCATGAATACCTCATTCGGTCTAGCGCCAACGCTCCACGCCAAGATTTCCAGCAAACAAGGGTCCTCCCCACTCTATCCACTCTATTTTCCCGTCCACCAAAAAAGTTCCCAACACCACACATCCTCCTCTCCCACCGTCCCCTCCCCCGTCTCTACCAAAAATGGACGCCTCCGCCCTCCTCGTCCGCCAAGGCTGGCGCGGCACCGGCCATTCCCTCGACACCACGGACCGGGGCATCAAGAAACCGCTCCTCATCTCGCACAAGCGCGACACGCTGGGCCTGGGCAAGAAGAAGGCGGCGCACAACGTCGACGACCAGTGGTGGATGCGCGCCTTCGACGAGAGTCTACGGAACATTGGGTCCGGGCAGGAGAGCACGCTGGCGCAGGTGCGCAAGCAGGGGATCAATCGCGGGGGGTTGTATGGGTTTTTCGTCAAGGGCGAGGGGCTTGCCGGGACGATTTTCAATAGCTCGGAGGAGACGATGACGGCGATGGTGACGACGGCGGCTTCTTCGTCGACTTCGCAGTCGTCGGCTGAGGCGTCGAGGGAGAGCACGCCGCCGACGTCTGTCGATGGGGCTGGCCAAGCGAAGTCGAAGAAGCGGAAGAGGGAGGACAAGGCTGTGCAGAAGGAAGATCGGAAACGCAGGAAGGAGGAGAAGAGGGCAGCGAAGTCATCTTCATCCGGCAAGAGCCGAGAACGCAAGCTTGATAGCCGTGCCACCGAAACCGTCGAGATACACGTCGAGGAAGCGCAGGTGGCAGTCGCAAGTGTAGAGCGCAAAGTAAGAAGGGAAAACAAGCGCAAAGGGAAGGATATAGACGGCGAGGTCCAGGTATCCGGAAAGTTGGACACCTCTGAGGGTTCGTCAACCGCTGGCAAAAGCGACAAGAAGAAGAAGAGGAAGAAGGATTCGGCCATAGAGGAGGAGGAAGATTCAGGCCTCTCGCCCGAACTCTCCAAAGCCGTAACTGCCAAGCTCTCCAAACTCACGCCGGATGAAAAGGCCCAGTACGAAGAACGCGCACGATCCAAGAAGCAGACCCTTGAGCAATACGTCCTCCGGCGGATACAAAAGAAGGATGAGAAAAAGAAAGATATGTCGTCGGCAGAAGTGAAGATTGAGAAGAGGAGGAAGGGGAGGGAGTTGGTTGTTAAGAGTGAAAGGGTTAGGGTTGTTGAAGTTGCAGCCTGAGTATGGACGATTTTCTGCTCAGGGCCAGGTTGGGGATTTTGTTGGATTTGCATAGCACCGCATAGCATCGGCGTTTTGGACACAATTCTGACAGCATTTACATTGCGCGATTTATCGAACAACCATTTTTGGGATTAGAAGCAGTAACTATTCTCTATATCAAAACAGATTTTCCCGCAATCGCATCAGAACCCAGTGATTGCGCCGTCAAAACACCTGTCCTCTACCATTCCAAAGACAAACACCGCACACCGCCGCCACCCCTATTCCCTTTACAAAACCCCTTCTCTCTTCTTCCTTCCCGCAACTTCAGCATTCACACCCCAGTCCTCCCACTCAGAATCCAGGGCCTCTTCTCCCAAAACTCATCCCGGATGATATCCACATGCTCAATCACAATCCGTGCCTTCGTCCTCTTCTTCCTCTCCTTCTCGCGCTGCGTCCGGCTCATTTCCTTGGGCCGACCGGTGTCGTCTTCGGTGGACTGCGTTCCGGCGGCCCAGCCGCCCGATTCGCTGCTGAGCGTGGGCTTCGATGAGCCTTTTGGTTGTTTGCCCTTGTTGACGGCTTTGGATGGGAGGGGCGGTTTGGTGCTGCTGCTCGCGGCCGATGCTGCGGTGCTCGGAGCGGTAGTGAAGGAGGAGGAGGGTGCCGGGGAGAATGCACGTAGAGGGTGACGTGGGGGCGTCAATGGACGGGCTGTATCGAACCCTGCCTCGTGCGGTGCTAATGATGGCGATAGCTCGGGCTCAGTGCGGGCGGGAGTCTGTTCTACTCGCGGGGGCCGTCTTCGGGGCGGACTCGGCAGCTCCTTCATCGTCATGAGTGGCGGGCTGTGTTTGTTTGCTTTCGATAGCAGCCCCGATCCTCCATTGTCTCTGTCCTCCTTGTGGAGCATACCGAGGGATCTCTGGCTTTGGATGGAGAGTTTCCGCGGTTTGTTGTTTGCCGGGATGGAGGACATGCGGAGGGGGATGATCGGAGGTTGGGCGTCTAGAATGCTGAGGCTGGGACTGCGTTGTTTGAGTGTTGGGCGTGATGGACCTGCTGTTGGGGATGGAGGACGGGGTTGCGTTGTTGGGGAGAGAGCGGACGAGCCGTCGTGTGATGGAGACTTTACGGGGTTGGATCTTGTGCGTGACGGCAGGGTACCTGAAGGGATGGGGGAGGTCGGCGGACTCGTGTTTATGTGAGCAGTGGGATCGGGCGGGCTGAGTGACGGCGGTGGTCTAGTGCTAGGCTTGAGCGTTGGTGGTGGGAGCGGGATCGGTGTTAGGATCGGTAGTTTATGGTTCGTCGAGGCGTGTCCGTTGGCAAGTGGAGAGACTGGCATGAAAGTTTGAGGATATTGAAACCTGGTTGGTGGCATCGATGGTGGAGATGGGGGTGGAGATGGTGTTGACGATAGAAAAGTCGGGCCCCGCGGGGTGCCATCAGAGGACGAGGGAGAGTCTATATTGGTATCCATGAAGGAGGATATGACAGGCTGGGACACTGGACGGGTGCCAGCCCTTCGAGGCTGAGGATGGGACAGTGGAGGTGTCGACTCCTTTGCCGACTTTGGAAGTGGAGATGGCTCTGCCTGCGTAGGGAAGAACTATAAGAATTAACAGGTGCAAGGTTATGGGACAGCTGTGGCATATTACATCTCGGTACATCACACTTCCTTTCTTAAAGATCTCGGGTTCGTTGTTGTAGTTGATGCCGAACCGGGAGAAGAGAATCTCATTCTTGTCGGATGAGACGGTGCCAGATAGCTCTTGTTCGGCTGCTCGAGGATCCATACCACCCTTTTGAACTAAAGCCCAGAAAGTGGTGTTGTAAAGATTGTTGATATGGCCTGTGTCATGTAAATGCCCACACTTCTTATGCTCCAAAAAATAGACAGATAGTCATAGGAAATAAGGAGCGATCAAAGCCATACTGGAGTGAATGATAGCACTTACAATCAACTTGTCGCCAACTCATATAATCTCTCAAGTTACAGTCGCTAGGATAACACACCGCGCGTCCATCAAATGAAGGCAGCGGGGGCGTCAGCGGGTCATCGAAGTACTTCGGCCAAAGATATGTGTAATAAGCAGAGAAAGTAGACACGATTGTTGTCGTCAACTTGCTAAAAATAATATCAGCACTGTAGCACGCAATACGACGGGGCAGCCAAAGATCTGTGGGGATGGGGCGAAGAATGGCTTGTCCGTGATTACCTTGCCCTGCGCTCGAAAAGGACGCAGTCCTTATGAAAGACGAAACTGTGTAACGTATCAGCTTTGGCTGCTTCGAAACCCAACCACCACGTGCGGATGTACGGATGCGACTCAGCATCAGCGAGAGCTGATTCTTGCCGATCTTGCAATATCTTTCTAACATGGTCGATATGCTGAGGTGAGATGCGTACCTGTACTCATCGCTGTTCCCATAGGCGAGACAGAGGTCGGGCAGCTCTTTCATCACAGCCTCAGCTGCCGCATTCATCAGGTGCAAAGCTCGCCGGTCATTGGGTTTCGTGAAATTGTATCGAGCGGTAAATCTATCAAAGGAGGCGTCCAATCAGTAAAGATATCTTGACACACGCCTAGAGGCGCCATTGCGACGAAGAGATCCGGTAGTAAGCATCGGTGACGTTGGGCTGAGGCGTTCACAAGCCCAGGGTCATGCTCGCGAATCAAATGTTCGCAAAAAGCAATTGAAATTGCTGAATGTGAATAACATACTTGGTAAAACCCCTTCCATCGATGCGGATTACGATCCAAGTATTGGCCAGTAAAATATCCGGCTGCTCAAAGGAGCGCACATATTCGTATCTGGCGGCTCGTCAGTCCTGCCCCTGTAGGCTCCCAATCGCCGGCCCAGCAGCTGCGCAGGCTCTGGAAATCTTACTTTGAATTAGCCATTAAGCTCTATTACTCCAGCTAAGTCGGCAGTTCCAGACCGGCGTCGCACAGCATGGCTTGCGCAAAGGAAAAAAAGATTGTCGGAGGCTAAGTCTGCGACAGATTGCGGAGTTGAATGTTCGAGCCTGGCGGAAGTCACGGGTTATGCCGGGCCTATATGCTTACCACCGCACAAGCATAAAGAAAGGTTTCAGAAGGCGACCAGACATGCACCTCGGGAATGCATGCATGAGGCGCCCTGCGGCGACGTGGGACAGCTTCAGATGGCCCGCCTAGGTAGAAACAAAATTCGGTAGTAGTTCGCCTAGCGATTTTCCAATAGAAACAGAGACGGCAAAGGTATTAAACGCTGCTTGCGCCACATTGATTTGAATATCGTCCGCCATGCGTGTTCATTATTATATGATGGATATATGATTGAAAATACAACAAAGCCAGGCATGCCATCTTTTACCGGCTGCACCCAATGCTATACAATTCCCTAACGCGCTTATGCTGTGCGCAAAATGCCATCCAAATAATGAAACCCTAACACGCCGCTTGTGAACACCTCGCTATGCAAAAGTCGGAGAATCGGACTTGTTCAAAGGAGAACGCCTACGAGTCTTGTCTTGTGTCTTTTGGTGGCGATGCGACGGGTGTGGATGCAGCTCGAGCCCTTCCTGCGCTTCCCTGCGGTGTATCCGCGACGTCGAGATTGCCAATGCCTGCGGCAATCTCTGCCGTTCCCGCTCCATCCACGGGCGTTGTCGCCTCATCTTCGTACCCTTCTTCGTCCTCTTCGTCATCGTCCTCCTCATAGTCTTCGTCATAATCATCCCCCTCTACACTCTCCATGATAGAGTCTTCAAGTCTACCATTGTCGTCCTCAGAATCCCGCGATATGTAACTGGATTCCAGGTCTTCCCCAATCTCAGATCCTTCGTCTTCGCTCCGGATGCTTGCTGCTTCCGTAGCGTCATCGTCCTGCTCTTCCTCGCTGTCGGTGAATTCATCAATGTCCAAAGGCTTGTCACGCCAGTAACTGAAGTCGGTAAAATCCTCTCCGCCAGCAGGTACCAACAAACCGACCGGTGGGAAGAAATGATCCACAATTTCTCGCATACTAGCGTATCCGGTTTTGTAGCTGTTCAGGGAAAGCACATCCAGGCTGACCTCAGCGTTGGAGTTGATTGTGAATATCCTAGTAGATGGTATGTTGACCGAGCGATAGCTCAGAGCATCCGTGAGTCGATTACCGAAGCCGGCGTAGAAAGGTGTCTGTCCCGGTGGTTTCCTGAACAAATCTTTGATATCTCTGAGACAAGCCATTTTGAAAACTTCGGGTTTTCGAAGATATATCTCGCGGCGTAGAGCGGCAATTGTGCGATCTGGGCTCATGATAACGGGGCCTTTTGGTAGGTGATAGCCCTCTTGCACGACACCGTTCAAGTACGCCCGAGTCGTATCTGCTTGCCCTACCGACCGACTCGTCAGATATAGGATGTTGTAGCCGTTGTTAACGATATCTGTATAGAGCTTTGCAACGCCCAAGTGCGTCCAATCTCGGCCTATCATATTGAGAACGTGCCCAAGCGCATCGGACTTCGTGATCGTGCCATCAATATCGGATATGACAATTGGAGTGTCATGTTTCCACAAGTACATATATGCAGAACAAGTTGAGCGGTTCACCGTGAAGCTCATGGAGTTGGAACCTGGGTTGAGTTGCAGGGCCTTGAGCTGGTCACTGGTCAGGCGGAGTGTTTTCGCATAATTCTTGTTTTCAGTGCTGGCAAAGCCGGGTGAGTTTGCGGGCGAGGTCAGCCCAATAGCGCTGTCGGAGTCTCTTCGATAGGAATGGGAGTATTCGGCGGTTGTGTCACTTCGTCCATCATCGCTATGGTATCCGGGGTCGGACACGGCGTCAGTCGAGCGCAGAGCGTCCTCGTTCAACATGCTCAAGGCCGCCTTGCGACTTGCGGCCGCCTTTGATTCCTCGCTGCTGTAGATCCATAGGTTCCCATCCTCATCTGCCCCAATCAATGCGCCTATGTCATAGTTACCTTCAAGCTCATCGGCCAGAATTTTCCTTGCTATCACTTCAGCGCGCAGCGCCTCCTCTTCACTCGATTTATACCCAGTCATATCTAGTTTGAGATCGCCTGTATCCGTGACCTCGTTCGGAATGTTCGATACAAAGAGCTTCTTTGAGAGATTGATTGCCCTGGCCATGGCCTCTTCTTGAGAGACGGGTGGAGGGCTGGCTGAGCGTGCCGAAGCCCTGTTCCACGCCGTCGCTTCCTCTTTGCTGACCTGGAGCGGTCCGTTCTCACTCTCGCTCAGCGATTTCCCCATTCGAGCTTTCGATGAAGGAAGACAGTCCTCGGTGTGTGAGCGCGGCATATGCAAACCAGACCAGTCTCCCGACATGGGCCTGCCGTGCATGGGATTTCGCTGTAGGGCTTCCCTCGGCGGAACAGAGACTGACAACCTCCCTCTTCTGGTGCTATCGACTTCGTCGAGATCGAGTGGCTCCACTTCGGAGGCGGGGCGATTCAGAGGGGACTCGAGAGGCTTCTGTTCTGGACTGGCGGCTGGCGAGGTCAAGGGCGAGGTTTGTAGGTCCTCGGGTATATTGGCGGAAGTCTCGAAGACGAAGAAAGCCTCCCCACCTTCCCCTAGCTTCATCGCATAGTCCTGTCGCACATCGTTCACTCTAAACTCGACCTGCGCATCATCAGCAGGGAATCAACGTCAGGTTCGCTTCGCGGAGCCATACCTTCTTGTCCGAGGGCCGTAGGAGTTGGAATTTACCGAATCGTACATGAAATGGTGAACAGGCCAGTGTACCTGCTACGCGTAAGCGCGTGAATGAGTAGACGGACCCGAAGGGAGGCATACCATCTTCTTGCTCAACTACGATGACGTCGATAGCACCGCTCAACGTAGCGGGATTTATCGAGTTCCAACTCTTGGAAACTGTGCCGGTAATTGATCGTACGTACTGCATGGTCTATTTCCGCCGTAACGAAAGAGTCCCAAGAGCTGGCAATAGCTGTCCGGAGCTATGCCGGTGGAAGGCTGGTAACGGCTCTGGATGGGGGATCTATAGTGGGTGAATGCGGCAACTCCGGTCCGGTCGACGTCGATACTACGGCAGTCACCGTCTCATTAGAAAGCAATAATATTAAGCGTACGATGGAGAGCAGAGCGAGTGAGTGGAAGTGAGGAATGAGTGGACTTGTGATGCCGCTGCAGGTGTGCAAGGCAAGCCGCACGTGAACGTTGCCAAGGACCAAGTTCCGAGAGGGCGAAGACCAGGGTGAGGTAATAATAAGCCACAACGGGTTGTGGCGGCGGCGATGGGTCTACCGTCTCCCGCAACGCCGCTATGTTTTTCCGCCTCGGGACGACCTGCACTTGTTCACCCCCAGCAGTGAGCACCTAGGCAAGCAAAGGTGTACGGCGCTGCCCACTCCTCATGTCTTCCAGATGCTTTCCGAAAACCCCATTGCCCTCTCTTGGACTCCCTATGTCTTCAACATGGGGAGCCTCGTTTTCCGCTCCCAAGACTGGCTGAAGACCCTCATCGTGGTTTCAGCACTTCTCTGGTACGTCCGTCCTGCACCTCTTGACGCGCATGCACTAATATTCCTTCACTACCAGGTTTGCATACCGGTCGTATCAGGTGCTCTCGAAGCCGGTCGAAGAACTCATTGCTCTATTGGGCTTGGAGGTCCCAGTCGCACCCGTCGTGTCCCTCGCGGGGATCAGGTGCGATGGTGTACTCCTCCACTGGAAGCCACCGGATCAGCGTACATCTGTGCTTAAATATGTCATTCGTATCAATGGGATTGATAGTGAGTTGACTGAACATCGGACCCGTCCGTCATACTTATGTTCCTTCAGTTGGCGACGTCTCTCCTCAAGAGACTTCCGTAACTATTGAAAACCTCCAACCCGATCATCAATATGTCATGCGAATAGTAACGGTCAACTCTGCCACTTTCCATGCTCCAAGTACCCCGATTCGCGTCCGAACCCTACCCTCTAGCACAGCTCTGTTCTACGGCCCCAGGCCCAACAAGGACGCCACCGAAGAAGACGGCGACGGCGATTATACCCCCACCCCCATCATTCGACCGGCCAAGATCCTACAAGAAGTCGTTGCGCCTACTCAAACCCCCCCGGTTATGACAAGAGAGCATAGTAACAGTACCTCGCGGGTGCGGCGGGCCGATACAGGTCGACGGAACTCTCCCGCATCTCAGACTGTGGACCAGGCTCGATCTGTTCTGGAAACAGAGGATTCTACTGAAACCATCAAACAATTGACGGAAAAGTTGGATGCCTTGCGGCGTGATATCGAAGAAGTGGAAAGGCAAATAAAGGAGGAGGAGGATGAGTTTCAAGCACAGAAAGCTGGCTTGACCGAGAAGCGTGACGAAAAGAAAGCCGCTCTCAAAGAGAAGGAAGACACAAGCCATGAGCTACGCAAGAAAGTCGCAAGCTTGGAGAGGTCCAACGCGTCCGCACAAGCCCGACGCGCCCAGCAAGAAAGGCTGCTCCGTCAAAAGGAAGCCGATCGCCAGAAGCTCAAAGACGACGTGGCCCGATGGACGCGGGAGGCTGGGGAGCTGCGGGCAGCGGCTGACAACATTGAGAAAGAGCGTGCAGACGTTGAGGCTGCAGGCGAAGCAAGACTGCAAGCCCTGAGGGGAAAATATGAAGAAGAGATACAGGCAAACAAGAGCCTAGAGGAAGCCATCCGTGAAAAGGGTTCCCAGATCAAGTCGCTTGAGAAAGAGAGGGAAAAGCTTGAGGAGGCTGAGTCCGGAGGGGATGTGCAAGAGGGTGGTGATATCGCTGACGCCGAAGAAGAGAGGCAATGGATGGCGAAGTTTTCAATTCTGCAGCAGAACTATGCTCAAGCGTGGAATCAACTTTGCCAAGCGGAGCGCATTCACAACGAGACAACGACAAGATTGCATTTCCTGCAGCAACGCCGTCTGAGCCAACCACAGCTGTTCTCAACACCACAGATCCAAGAATCTCATGCGCGGAGGAGAAACAGTCAACGCTCGCGACCCGTGAGCTTGCGGGAACCTTTCTCTTCTGGAGCTCCGGGCGGCTTTGTGCATACTTCTGCTCCTCCCTTCAACAGTTCGGCTACGAGTGTTGCGCCGGCCTTCCCCAATTCCGGATTGTATTTCAACATTAATAACGGCATGACTCTGCCTTCACCTAACAGCCAGAACCTTGGCTTCTCCCAGGCTGATCTCGAGAGCTTGACAGGTGGAGCCCCCATGAGCCCGACGGCAGGTGCGCTCTTGCCCTCCGGATTATTAGGCGACGATTCTGGTTTGACCGATGCCGAGGACGATGAGAACGACCCTGGGCCACCTCAGCCAACAGACCCATCGCCTCATCTACGCCATGTCTTGCCAGGCTTGGGGGCACCTGGAACATTTGACCATGTGCAGAGTCCAAGCTCTCCTGTTTCAGTTCAAAGTCGTTCGCCAAGTCTGTTCGCGAGCCCTCGTGAAAGCGCTGGTCAGCTGGGATATTTTGCTGCGAACGAAAACGTCGGCGATAGCGATCGAAGGTCAATACGGTCAACTACAAGCTCGTTCATGAATCTCCAACCAAGCACTCGCTTCGGTAGTCTGTTCAACAGGCAGCGAGGAAAGACTTTGTCAGATCAAGGCCCGCCGCTTGGCTCTTTAAAACCATCCCAAAGCCAATCTTTGCCGCGACAAGAAGCTGGAGATCTTGGTCCAATTGGGACACAACGACGTCGAGGAAGCCATTCTGAAGGAGCATGGTATAATGCTCTTCTCCGTAGCTCCAAGGCTCAGCCTGCCGAATCTTCGAGCAGCCCGAAGCATGTGGCCACGCGAAAACGGCCTTTCTATATCTTTGGCTCGAAGAGCGGGGAACCATGGCCTTCTTCTTCGCTAGGCACTGAGGAACGACCCTCCTCTCCTCGCCCAGGTTCTACCAAATCGGGCGAAGTTAGCTTGCTTCCAAGGCCCTCAACTGAAACCCACACGAGGTTCGGATGGCCGGGTTCGTCGGATGGGTTTGGAGGCCTCCGAAATAGCCCACTTGGAGTTGACTGGAGTATGAACAATACAACCTCGTGGTCCAGGCTCGGCTCCAGGCGTCCATCTCTCCAGCAAGGCTCCACCGTAAGTCTGGTCAACGATGAGCTTCTACAAGGAGGGATACCGGACTTCTCCTCCACCACGAGGTCGCCAACACAAGCGCCAATCGGAACGCGCCCTCAATCATCCGCCTCTCATATACCTCAAACTGGGCCTATTCCTCCCACCCCACCAAAAGCTCTCAACCCGGCAGCACCCAACTTTAAGAGTATATTTATCCGGGGGGAGAAGTCGGAAGAAGACAAGGCAGAGAGAGCAAGAAAGGCGGCAGAGAAAGCGGCAGAGAAAGAGGCTAGAAAGGCTGAAAAGAAGGAAGAGAAGAAGGCCAGGTCCGAGAAGTCTGAGAAGGCTAGCCGCAAGGAAAAGGAGAAGCTGCATGCACATGAGCCCTCTAACAGTGACTCGACGCACCATTTCTACTCTCTGGATCCGCGACGTTCACGGGACACACGATCCGTTTCCACCGTTGATATATCTGAAGCTTCGCCCCGCGAATCGCTAGAACGGACCGTGTCTATGACGTCTTCAGACGCTCACGCTGGAAAAGAGACGTTCATGCAAAAACTCTCACGCAAGAGCAGTTCTAGCCAGTTCCTACCGTTTAGCAAAGGGAAGTCCTCTATCTTCTCGAAGAAGTCCAATGATATTGCTGCGCCACTCGAGGCGGAGGATGAGGGGATGCTCAACGTGGTACGCAGCGTGGAAAGCAGCGCGGCGAACAGTCCCTCGATTGGCACGCCAAAGGACCGTAGCAGTGCGTTGAGTTGGAGCTCACTTAAACGGATGGGTAAGAGAGGGGATAAGGCGCCGAGCTTACATGAGAGCATTGCAAGTGAGACCACTGGTGACGAGAGCGAGGACGCGAGGGAGAGTGTAAAGTCGCGGGCTGGTCAATAGGGAGTTGATTAATGGCGAGTTGATTGCATTCATGCATGGCTCTATTTCGTGGTTTGATCTGTGGATAGACTTAGCAGAAGGCTTGCAAGGCCTACAATCGTGTGAAAGTGCTCCTGCGTCATCTTTATCATTGACAAAGGCCTTTTCTATTGCAACTTCTTAACCTGGAAGACAGATACGACGGCATTACAATCCAGCTTTCTTAATTTTACATCATTCGACACCACCTTTCTGGTCGACGCTGAGAGAGTGAGTCTGTTTTTGGCTAGCGTTCCTCCAGACGCTCGCACGCTCGGACCATTAACCGCCGAGCCGCAATCATGCCAAGCCTCCGCAGCTTCATGGATCGTTCAATTCACCATCAGCATCAAAGCGACAATCACAACCATGGCTTCCCCCGCTGCCGATGCGCCAAACGGCATGTCCACGCCTCCGACCACGGCGTCTGGCGGCGCCAATGCAAGCCCTCCTACCGCATCATCCACACAACCAAATACCCAATCCCAACCACAATCACAATCGCAGCTCTCCAACGGCGTCTCCCAGAACAGTCTCCAACCTCCGCCCTCACATCCTCCCACCTCAATGCAAGACGATGGCCTTGGCAAGCGCCCTCAAGATGCCCGCACCATGCATCTCATTCTCGCAAAACTAGGCGTACACTCCTACACCGAGCGCGTCCCCCTCCAAATCATGGACTTCGCATACCGGTACACGTCCGGCATTCTCTCCGACGCCTTGGCATACGAACCCCCACAACCCGGCGGCACCGGGACTTCAGGCAAGAAAGCCGCCGCGCAGAACGCGGATGAAAGCAGCGTGAGCCTGAACGCGGTGCGGACAGCCATCGCGGCTCGGGCGGCCAATCAATTCAGCCCCGCGCTGCCGAAAGAGTTTATGACGGAGATTGCGACAGAGAGGAACAGGATCGCGCTGCCGAGAGTGGAGAGGGAGTTCGGAATCCGGTTACCGCCTGAGCGATACTGCTTCACGGGTGTGGGGTGGGATTTGAAGGAGAAGTGGGAAGAGGAGGAAGAGGTGGAGATGGAGGAGACAGAAGAGGGACAAGAAGGGGCAGTTGGTGGCCCCGTAGGTGGAGTGTCGGGGGATACCGTAATGGGCGGTATGGATGAGGATGAGGAGATGAATGAAAATGAGTTTGAGGAGGTGATGGGCGTGGGTAAGGAAGAAGCGCAATAGGGATTTGGTTCAGGGTCGATCTTTGCGCAGACCGTACGAAAGGCGTTTGGATGGAGTTATCTTTGAACTTACAGGGCTTACCAACGCTTTTGAAATTGGCTCGTTTAGGGCTCGGGCGTTCAAGGGTTCTTTGCATTACACATGGCGTTGGAACGAAACCCAGGGGCATGAGGCCATTGGGATGGTCTGAACATATACCATAGGGGGGATTTGCTCATTTCTAACAGCTTCTCTCAAAGGTCTACCTAGGTAGCTCTCGTACGTTCGGATATAATACACTGAACGACGGCGCTCGTTTCGCCTCCACCACTGCGGCTAGAAATACAGTGGAATGTACATCATCCCCAACCCCAGGCCCACCCGGAGTACCGAGTACACATATATGTGGGCATTCCCATGTCACCCAAAGCCCAACTAAACAGAAGATAAGAACGCCATGCCATGCCAAAAATGCAGCTCCCTCCTCTTCACACCCCCGCACGCTACCTTCCCCTAGGCCCTCTCCCCTCCCTCATCCTGTCCTCCAACCTCCTCATCTCCTCCACTTCCTCCGGCTGGGGAATCCCCCAATACTCTCTATGTTTGCGCATCGCCTCCGCCTCCTTCTTCGCCCTCTCTTCCTTTGCCCGCTTGCGCTCGCCGGCTAGTCTGAACCATTCTGCACGCGCCTTATCCATTTCGTCGGGGCCTTGATAGGAAAGAAGGCAGGAGTTCATGGCGAGCTTTTGGGCGCGGCATGCCCACACTGACGTTACGGTACGGCCGTTTGCGCAGTCGGCGAAGGCTGCGGGAGAGTGTTAGATGTAGGAGAATGGAGGGAAGGTATGGCAGGTGCGTAGATTCTTTTCTCTGGAGACGTGCAGGTACAAAAAAACATGGAGAGAAGGGACGAAACACACCCTTGATTTCCTCCGCACACTTCGCGCGGACATTCTTATAATAGATCTCTCTAACTTGCTGTTCTTGCGGTGCCGACAGCGGCGTCGGATTCGTGGGTACTCTTAACCCGGGTATGCCTGTGTCTCTACTGTCCTCTGACATCGATGTGCTTTTGTCCTTTGCTATTGAAATGTCTGTTGTCGGCGGAGGGGTGGCCATGGCCATACTCATGGAGCGGAAGAGAGGAAGGTGAATTGGTGTGACAATACAACGGGTATATGTTTTCGCTTTCGGATGGCGTGGAGATTGGGATGGCTGGGAGGTTGAACTTCGCGCTTATATGCCCAGAGGAATAATCAATTGACTCGCGAACAGCAAAACAGGGCGTGGTGGTGGAGCGCTGTGTAAGCTCCAGGCACTATGGTCTCTTCGGAGCTTGAGATGTCGTTCGAGATTGAATTGCGATTGGGAGCGGGTCCGTGGCAGGGTTGGATACGGAACAGGCAAGGCTCGGCGCGGGTGTTGGTGGATCGGAGGTTTCGAGGCGTCAGGTGCCGATGGAGATGGGCCGAGGCACTGCGGGGAGCTGCTGTTTTCTTTGGAATCCTGCATTCAAAAGTTTCGTGAACTTACACACCACACTGTACCCGCACTAACAAATTGGGAGGTATGCTCACGGCTCTTCCATTTCTGGTGGACCTATGGTTATACTAACATCTACATGAACAGCCCTAGTACCATTCTCTCCTCTACACACCGGCCAACACCCAACAACAAAACCATACAAGCACACAATGAAGATTGCGAACCGCACTTTCATAATTTCCGGCGGCGCCTCCGGCCTTGGTCTAGCCACGGCACGCGAACTCCATAATGCAGGTGGATACGTCTCCCTACTGGACCTCAACGCGGACAACGGGGCCAAAATCGCCTCAGAGCTGGGCTCTCGCGCCAAATTCTTCGAAGTCGACGTCTCATCGACGGAGTCCATAGCCACCGCTATCAAGGGAACGGTAGAGTGGGTTAAGGAGACGGGCAAGGCCATCGGAGGCGTTGTTGCAGGTGCTGGTGTTGGGCTTCCTGGACTTATCATCGACAAGAACAATGATCCCCTTTCCATCGAGAGCATTGATTTCGTGCTGAATATCAATTTGCGGGGGACTCTGGATCTCATTAGGCAGGCGTTGCCGTATATGACGACTGTGACGCCAGAAGGAGAGGAGGGCGAGCGCGGTATCATCATTATGGTTGCCAGTTCGGCCGCTTTCGATGGCCAGATGGGTCAGGTGTCGTATGCTGCTAGCAAGGGAGCGGTTGCTTCCCTGACTCTGCCGCTTGCGAGAGATCTGTCGAAGTACGGTATTCGTGCCGTCACTATTGCACCGGCTCTCTTCGATTCCGCGATGACGAAGCAGTTGGGGAAGAAGGTCAAGCAGAGCTTGTATAACGCGATGGAGTTCCCCAAGAGGGCTGGTCAGCCAGAGGAGTTTGCCCGGTTGGTTAAGGATTGTGTGGAGAATATCATGCTGAATGGAACCGTCTTGCGGTTGGACGGTGCAATGCGGATGCCTGCGCGGTTGTAGATTAAGCGAAGAGGAGCTGTGTAGTTGTATGATGTAGCCGCATGGAAACCCCCGGGTCGGGTTTTTCAAACATCCAAGTTGTCGCAAATATCGCCCACGCTCTACTCATTTCTTCCTCTGTCTGATCTTGAACTTGACACCGTCCTTATTCACTCCGCCAACCGAACCGTTCATTTTCGCCCGCTGCAACTCCAACTCCTGCTCAGCCGCTATCAATTCCCTCTCCCTCTTTTTCACAGCCTCCAGGTGTATCTCCATTCTCTCCTGCGTCCTCTCTCTTCGCTTTTGCAAAGCCCTCTTTTCTTTCTCCTCCCGCAACTTTGCCTCTTGTTGTTTCTTTGTCAACTTCTTCGGTTTGACGTCTTCCTCTTCCTCTCCGTCCTCATCCTCTCCCGTCCTCCGCCTCTTCTCTTTGTCAGGCCATTCTCCGCCCTTCCCAAACCACTCATCAGGCTTATATTTTCTCTGTTCCTCTTGACCTCCCACAAATACAGTACGCCCCGGCTTCCTGCCCGTGTCCTCCCTTCCCAGTGGCACAACCTCCTTGTCTT
This sequence comes from Westerdykella sp. P71, assembly GCA_019022765.1. Lineage (NCBI taxonomy): Eukaryota > Fungi > Ascomycota > Dothideomycetes > Pleosporales > Sporormiaceae > Westerdykella > Westerdykella sp. P71. Next base: position 18,686 of record JAFHBW010000093.1, read on the forward strand.
CGAGCAAAATCTTCTCTTCCAGTTGCTGCCGCTCTTTCCGTACCATCTGCAACATTGTCCGTATATATCCGGCGTCCTGCGTCTTGAGTAGCTTAACAACTTCCATGGACAGCGGCCTGTTCCCTCGGTCGGCAATTTTGCGGCCTGCGGAGTCGACCTTGGAGGACATCATTCCCTACGCGGTTCATCAGCACATATACTCAAAGCAGACGAGACAGAGAGGAAACGTACGAAAGAGAATTCATCCGGATTCCGTTCCAACGCCTTTTGCTTCAAAAGCTTCAACCGTTTCTGCTTGTCCTTGTGATCCGCCGCGCGCAGCTTGTAATCCTAAACCGCGACCCGTTAGCAAGCCAGCCATGGAGGGCCATAGAGGGGATGCGCACTTTTCTCTTCTCCAATAGCCCCCATTTCTCTCGCTCAAGCGGCTGGGCGCGCTCCTTGTGGTTGCGGCGCTGAACCGCATTGCGCATGGACGACATGCTGGGCTGGTGTGGCTATGTTGTGTTACTCTACGGCCCAGGATCTTTAGGTGGGAGTATGGCGTGTTGGATTGAACGTGTAGGTGGGACACTCGGTCGCGAGATAATGAGCTCCTGTAGTTGATGGAAATTTTGGTGTTGAAGACAGTCGCCGCTATCGATAAGTGTTGCCAAGAGATCTGGCGCTAAGCTGTTTCGGGTCAGGGGACAGGGGAGAGCACAAAGGGCATGCATTGCCTCCCACGATATTTACGAGCATTGTCTCTTAAAAAAATGGCGTTAAAGTAGAGAAGTCTTCCATCAGACTGGACTTGATTTCTAGTGTAAGTTGATTTGGAGCACTTTTCTCATTTTCTAGCATCCAGCATTGGGCGCCGAGTATGGGTGAATATTCTTTGCTGCCAGCGCTGCTCCCAATATCCATAGATCTGCTCGGCTTGTGCAGTCCGAGAGGTTTACTGGTCGACTTGTTCATTCAAGCACGCTCAGGTCCCATCTTCTAGAAAGTTTCGTCTCAAATCTCGAGCTGTACACACTAACTCATCTCATTCGTCGAGCGGAAGTGGCTGAAAGCTTACCTGCAAGCTTAAGGACAAGAATCCACAAACCTTATGCTTATTTGCAGTGAGAGCCTAATGGCCAAACCTCACTGATACCATTCGATACGTTTGATATCCCCAGACACAACCGACAGCAAGTCTTCTTTGGATAGCAGTCAACCTCCGGTAGCAGGAAACTTCCCAAAAAGAAACCACCATGACTGGACAAAGGAATGAGGATGACTTCGTCCTCCCTTCTCGTTACGTGGGTTCCACTCCTTTTTCACCCATGCCGACCGCTGTAGGGTGTTTTCTGCACCAGACTGTCATGATTGGCAACTGTAACTTCAGCGATATGAGTCGTGTAGAAGACGGATGGTGTTCTCGTGCGAGAGTCAGCCAATATATTAAGCGTATCAATCGGCAAAACGTCAGCGCAGCATCTTCACGGCCATTGGCCATGTGAGAATGCTTTGCAAACAAAGTCAAAAAAATGGCGGGATGAGGTCAAGGGAAGGGAGTCTAGATTCTCTGCTCAGGACACCCATATCTCATATGTATAAAGGTTTCGCATTGACTTCGAATCTGCGATTCCTCCCTTCAAAAACTACGAATTCCTCATTCCCGCCAGGATGGTTGAACGAAAAGAAGCACAAACGCATCTCGATAACGGAGCATCTGAGCTTGAGCATGGCGGTACCGATACTTCAGTGTCTAGAAAAGGTGGAACGGTCAGCGACACGCTCGACATGCTTCGGATGGGTAAAAAGCAAGAGACGCGCAGGAACTTCAAGCATGTAACCATACTCGGCTTCTGCATGGTGATACTATCGACTTGGGAAGCCATCTTGGCAACTGCTGTATTCTCATTGAGTAATGGTGGAACTGCAGGATTGATATGGGGATATCTGATCGTAATGGCTGGCTTTGGTTTGGTTGTGGCCTCATTGGCAGAGATGGCGTCAATGTGAGTAGAAATCATACCTATGTATTATATAACTCCAAACTGATTCAGCAGGGCACCTACTTCAGGCGGCCAGTACCACTGGGTCAGCGAATTTGCACCTTTCGGGTGTCAGAAGTTCTTGAGTTATCTCGTGGGCTGGTTAGGAGTCCTCGGCTGGCAGACTGCGACGGCAACCGTCTCCTATCTTTCCAGTAAACAGATCCAGGGTCTCATTGCCTTGAATAACCCGTCATACATCCCAAGGCCCTGGCATGGGACACTCCTTATTTGGGCCGTGCTTGCCATTTGCTGGCTTTTCAACACATTCTTCTCTGGCAGACTTCCTCTGGTGGAAGGGGTCATAGTCGCTCTCCACGTCATCGGCTTCTTTGCCGTCATCATCCCTCTTTGGGTCATGAGTGATAGGAGCACAAGCAATCCTGCCGATGTGTTTACGCTCTTCCAGGACAATATGGTGTGGGGTAACGTGCCACTGTCAACCATAGTTGGCCTTACGGGTGCTGGGAGCTGTTTCGTTGGGATTGAAGCAGCGGCTCACATGAGTGAAGAAGTACGAGATGCCGCATACGTGGTCCCTCGGGCGATGATGTGGACGTGGCTGGGCAATGGGTTGCTTGGTTGGGTCATGGCTATCACCTTTTGTTTCTGCGTTCGGGACACAATCGCTGTTCTAACAACACCGCTTGGAACTCCTTTCATCCAGGTCTTTTTGGATGCCACCAAGTCAGTAGCCGGAGCGACCGTCTTAACCGTCATGATGCTGGTCATTGCCATATTCGCATGCGTCGCAGTTATGGCGACGAATTCGCGCCAGCTATTCGCATTCGCTCGCGATAGAGGCGTTCCCTTCTCGATGGTCTTCAGCAAGGTTCGAAACCGGCGACTTTTGCAGCTCCTGCTCTTCTGACTCGTTTCCAGGTTTCACCGACGGCCGAAATGCCCCTCAACTCCATATATATGACCGTCGTATTCGTTGCTATTCTCTCCCTCGTTAACCTTGGATCCAGTGTAGCGTACATGCAAGTCATTTCGCTCGGCGTCGCTGCAATGTTGACATCCTACCTCATTTCTATCAGCTGCGTCGCTTTGAAAAGAATTCGCGGTGAGCCACTTCTGCCATCCAGATTCAACCTAGGCAAATTGGGCCTCGTCATCAACGTCGCTGCCGTTCTATTCCTAGTTTTCCTGCTGGTCTTCTGCTTTTTCCCAGTAGCCCCTCACCCCGGAGTGGGAGACATGAACTGGGCGGCACTGGGTTATGGTATAGTTGTCCTTTTCGCAGTTACGTATTATTTGGTCCGTGGTCGGTTTGTCTATGTGGGCCCCGTGGAGTATGTCCGGAGGGATTGAGTAGGAGCAGTAAGGGCCCATTTAATCTCGGCAGTCGACAGAGGGAAGAGACATGCGGTATACAGATGATTGGTTTTGTCGTAGCTGCAGATTCCCTTCTACGTGGTTCTTTACGGACTTTACGCCTGGTACGGGTAGTTACCGAATCACCATCCGCTAATAAGTTATGTAAGCCACCGAAGGATTCCTATCATTGATACTGTCATCTCCGTTCGAGGCCTACTGGAATTCCATAAAGCAAAACCACCATATCATTCGAATATGGATGAGTCAGTTAATGAATAAGCATCCTAAGCCGTAAGGTTGTCATGAAGAAAGTCAGCACAAAAACGCCGACCCGCACTTGAGCGCCACGTGCACACCCGACGACTTCGAGGATAAAGCGAGTAATTTCCAGTGGCGACCAGCCTTTCTAGATACACAATGCCATACTCCTGGTTTGGTTAGAATCTGCAGGGAATGTAGCGGAATACAAACGTACTTGAGCCTCCCCATGTTCCTTCCTTACGCATGGGAAGATGGAAGCTCGTAGCATGTCGTAAATCCCGCTCCCGAATCCGCCGTGCCTTCCAAGAATAATTGTATACGCCTTCTTGCAACAGTCCGTGACATCCAGATTCGTGCTTCTCGCAGTTAAGCCTCGTTGGGCAAAGCATCCTGAAGTCCAGCACCGGTCTATCGCGCGATCGGGCGTAACGCACTACGCCACAGGCGTAAATGGAATCATGCTTACTGGATGAACACGCCCTGTGCGCGGAAAAGATATCGCTGAATGCATCATGTCTCGAAAAAAAACTTGGGTATGGAAGAAAAATGCCTCTCTATGAGCCTCAAGGGCTTACGTATCAGTAACACATAGGAGAGTAGAACCATTATTCGTTCCGTGAAGCGTTAATAACATACTCCAGATATTTCAGTCAAGGTCTATCGCATTTAACAGCTAGATATACTACACCGTTCAGCGTCCAGACGTCCCACGCATGCCAACCGCAGTTGTGAAGGAATCCGGTGAAACGCCTGGGGCTGGTTCTTCAGTGAAACCCGACATCCGGAATGCCCTTCTGTTCCTCTTTGACGATTTCCAGCGCATACCTTGGGAATAACACGGGCGTACCCTGGGATACTCCTCCTGCTGTGTGCCTTGATATGTGGGAGACCGACTGAAGAGGGGCGTTAAATCATGGAATATCTGATCTGTTCTTTTCTCATGCTGAACTATATAAGGTCAGAGTTATTCTCTTCTTACTTATTATCTACTCTCATCCACACTGCAATCTCTTCATTACACTCAGTTCACTCTTTTTGAACAACGCTTCGCTCTTTACGTACAACTAGCACGTAAACCACTCCTTCCTCCACCATATCCCATATTTTATCAACCACCAGACGGAATGCATTTCTCCCTCCTTGCCAAGGGCCTCCTGCTTTCCTTAGCAGCCTTCACCCTGGCCGAAGACAACTGCGATGCTGGCCCAGGCGAAGCCCCATTTGCGCCTGGGCGAGTGGGTGGTCTGGCTTTCCCCAGTCCCGCCGACAGTCAAGTTGCCTGTGTATGCCGCTGGAAGGGCGGCGAAGTCCTTGTTGGCATGGAAGCATGGTCAACCCGGACGGAGATCACGGGCATCAAATTCAAATTTGACCGTAGCGGATGGACCCCGGTCATGGGGAAAACGGTGGGGACCTCTTGGTATGCTAAGAAGGGTGAATGGAAGGCCGATCAGCCAGTTCGTGAGTAGCACGTGGAGTCCATACCTCGAACTCAACTAATAGAAGCTTAGGCGTAGAGATCTGGAATAAGAAAGGGGGTAAGAGCTTCACTGGTCCCGGTAGGATCAAAGTGTTCAAGGACGGAACAGATGAAGTTCTCTTCGAAGTCGGCATCGGCAGTTCCGAGATCGAAGGCAAATCTCTCGATGACATAGACCAAGGCGTTGGAATAATTTTGGGTGCAAAGACGCGATCCAAGGATTTGCTCAGCTCGATCGAATTCAAGTTCCTGAAATCCAAGGTTGTGAAAACGGAACTTACCGCCATCAACGTTGTCGAGTCCTTGAAGGATTGGAATGACAAGCAAAGAGGAATCGAGTACGTCAGCCTGGCGGAAACGTATTACAAGAACAGCAATCCTGCGGGTGGCTCAAACCAGACCTTCACTTTCACGAATACGATCAAGAAGACCGAGACGAAGACGGTTACACAACAATACACGAATTCCTGGACTGGTGGGACCGAGGTCACGGCGGGGGGCAGCGCTTCAATTCCGTTCGTGGTGGCGGGCAAGATCGAAGGCAAGCTCAAATTCGAATATCAACGCCAAAATATGGACTCCACGGCTCTGACTCACACATATGAGAAAGACTTGACAAACACCCAAGGAACCGGATTCAGCAGTAACCTGCTGCCGCCGCAGCGGGCAGCTCACTGCCAGTTCAATGCCATCTCCGGGACATTTGATAGCGCATATTCCGGAACTATCGAAGCAACACTCGCCGACGGAACCAAGTATTCTTACTTCACGGACGGGGATGTGCACTCCGTGGGTTGGGTTAAAACCAGCAGCGACTGCCAGGAGATCGACCTCAAGGATGTGCCACAGAACGCCGAGTTGGGACAGACCGCGAACACGCGCAAGCGCGCTGTGGAATTTCGTGCATAGCTCAGAGCTTGCAGTTTCGAGCCATATTGGGAGTGAGGGCAACCGGCCCTTCCAAGATGCTTTTGGGGGATTTCCAAATCTCTTTTGTCTGGTGTGCTTAATTTCCTATAACTATAGACTTGCACGTAATACTCGAACAAGAGGCCCTGGGAGCAGAAAACATCGTAAAGTAGATAAAAAATAGTTTTTGTCCTTCCTAAGTCGCGGTCGTTCTCTCCATACTACTTGATGAAATTGCCCACGGACGCTAATTATACCCATTCATCTGCAAGCTTCGATCTTTTGTGGACTTGTTCATCTTCGGTTGTATGGAATTTCTACTGTTCATCTGTCAATTTACGTCAGTGAGGACTGGCTCACTTGGTGCCAACTTATTAATACCCCGAGCTGCGCATTGCTTTGGATATACTATAACCCTTTTAATCGTGCTAAATTTCAGAAATTAGTTGATTTATCTGCTGGGGATCGAATATCTATGTACACAGGTAAATCCTCTCAGTAGGCAGGTTGCCTAAGCAAGGGTGTTGAAGTTCCATGGTACCCGTCAGCCGATTGAGCTTATCTCGTACTCGACGATGGGCCATTGTTTGAACTGGGGGGTCACGGTCGAAGTTGGAAGCGAGAAAGGAGATAAGTGGTTGATAAAGGAACGAGAACTGGAAAGATAGACTGGTTTGGATAGAGTCCCGTTATCTGCCACGCTATTGGGGTACTATTTTTAACTGGTGCGTTTACTACAGCGATGAATGCGATTTAGTATCCTACTAAAAGTGCCGACATCCGTAAACGCAAAGAAACAGGCAGATAAACGTGGAACCTTTGAATTAGTCAATTCTGCACCCATCAATGAACTATGCTACAATCAAAATGCTCCTTTGCTATGCAGCAATGGTCTATGTTCGTTTCCCAAACACCACTTACTCTACTTCCCAATAGCCTTCAGCACCGTCTCCGTCATGGAAAGCACCTTTTCTTCCTCGAGCCTCCTCGCGACCAATTGGAGGCCAACTGGCATGCCATGAACAATTTCGGCAACGTCTACCCATGATTAGCAACTGTGGGTAAAATCACAGTACAGTAGTCAACATACAGTCATCGTGAACCTGTTGGCACAACTCGCTGAGCGGCTCATAATCAGCCGGATACTGGTCCTTGTCCTTGTCTGCAGTTACTCCGCAGGGGAAGGACACGGCGGAGTAGTCTACAACATTGTAAACACCCGTGTAGCCCACGTACTTGAAGTTGCCATGTTCCACGCTCGTGTACGGTGTTGTGGGGCCTTGAATCGATCAAAAGTCAGCAGGACAAACTAGATTCGCTGGTATTATTCAAAACTCACTCAGAATGGCATCAAGGTCTCCGTACGACTGCCACTGCTCCAAATACTCTCTCTGGAGCTCGGAACGGGCGAGATGTAACTGCCACATGTCGTGCGTGCCGAGCTCGGTGGATTCCGCGTAGGGCGTCATTTCGGGACGGAAGGGTTCGCCAGTTGGTGCGAGGAGGGCCTTCACGGACTTGCCGCCATCGGCGACGAACATGCGGCCCTGTTCTCACGATTAGAAACAATGCAAGAAGCTATGGTGCACACTGGTGATGTGCGTACCAAGAATTCGAGCGCCTGTCCATGCAAGGCGGGATTCCAGTCAACCAGCTCATGGCCCGCGCTCTGCAGTCTCTCGACCGTCTCTTTCAGAGCCCGCGATACTGGAGGTGTGGGGACAACGATTCCATCGTTCCACACGACGGCGATCTTCAGCTTTTGCTTGGGTTCCACGGGCCTCCAGGGAATTGGGACACACTTAGGGTCCACCTGCCACGGCTGGGCATCGACAATGGTCTTGGAGTAAAAGACCATGTCTTGGAGCGTTTTCGTCATGGGGCCGTTCACGCTGGCAACCGCTTCCTGGCCGGCGAGTCCAGACCTGCAGCGCTGCGTCGTGAATCTGCCAAAGGAGGGCCGGAGAGTGAAGATTCCGGTACACGCAGCGGGGATACGCAGCGATCCGCCGATGTCTGTTCCGATACCCAAGGGGCTTCCTCCGAAGGCTATAAGGGCGGATTCGCCGCCGGATGAGCCTCCGGAGGTCAACTGGCGGTTGAGAGGATTCACGGTTCGTCCCAAAGTGTTGTTCACGGATTCAGCCTGCGCTTTTGTTAATAGAGACGGTCGCGACCTGGAGCTAAACATACAATCATCATGGCGGTTGGCACGTTCGTCTTGCAGTAACGGACAGCGCCAAGCTTCTCGAGCAGGTCTACCAGTGTGGCGTTGTAGGTTGCTGGCTGGCCCACGAGAGAAGTAAAACCGACGGTACTGTCATATCCCACGACGTTGAAGTTGTCTTTGAGGGATATGGGGAGACCGTGCAGGGGCCCGACTACTTTGCCGGTTGTTCTGAGATGTTCATCTAGGGCTTTCGCTTGTTTGATGCCATCTTCAAAGAAGATTTCAGAGAGACAGTTGGTCTATGTCCAAAGGGTTAGTTGCGCACTTGAGTTGTATCTCGCATGATTGAAGGATACTACTCACGAGCTGGTGGGCAGCAGCAGCGCGCTTGCAGAAGGCACGAGTGACGTCCTCGGACGTCCATTCCTTGGAGGCGATCTTGTTGAGGATGGAAGTAGCCGTACTCTCTGTAATGTCCAACTCCTTGTCCGTAAACCATCCCGACTCACGAGGCCAAGTGGTAACGTCGAGGTGATGCTCAGGCGGGGGGTTCTGAATTCGGTAATCCGTGGGGATGCGTGCCAGTAGATCCTCGCGCTTCTTGCGGGCCACCTCCTCCCAGTTTCCGGGCGACATTGTTTCCAAAGCGGCGATACACACAACAATAGAATAGACACGACTCAACAATCTTCAGGTAGCTGTTCCTGTGCTACAATAGCCAGGGGCCAAGATAGATAAAGGGCAAAGGCAAGGTTCCGAACTCGCACCCCTCTCCGAGTATTCCGAGTCGGCATGCTCCCACCTATCTCCACTATCACGTAGCGTTTGCTAAGCAGGCGTTTGAAGCGTCTCTCGACTCGTTCGGCCCCAGGATTCGGCGCAGGACTCCGCTCGTAACTGACCCCACCTTTACAAAAAGAGTACCAGTACGTTGTTGAGACCGAGGGAGAGGCAAGAAGGCGAAGGCGAGGAGATAGCCGTGGCTGGGCCGATGATTGCTTGTTATGGAACCACCGGGAGCTAGGGCCCTGGTAGCGAAGTAGCCAACACCAGGGTCCATGCTTGGCCGGGTTAAATATAAGGCAACCCCAAAACACCAGTTCACCCCGGCAATTCAAGTGCAGCATTCTTCCAATTCAATTTCCTTTTGGAAAAAGAAGTTGCTACCTTCTCTCGCCATGGTGTCCAAGTTCGTGCAATACTTCCGGGGCGACCAGAGTCTCCCCGGGGAGAGGAAGTTGGTGCAAAAACTTGATTTTTTCATCTTGACTTTTTGCTGCCTCATGTATTTTCTCAATTATCTGGACAGAACGAATTTGACGAATGCCTATGTTTCGGGTAGGCGATGGCCATGTAAATTCTTGGCTGAAAACCAAAGCTGACGACCATCTTAGGGATGAAGGAAGAACTCCATTTCAGAGGCAACCAGCTCAACCAAATCAATACCGTCTTTACGGTCGGTTATACGATTGGCCAAGGTGATTCGTGTCCGATCCATGTTAAGACTGTGTATTGACCCATATCGTGTCCAGTGCCCTGCAATATCGCTTTGTATTACATCAAACCGCGCTATTTCTTTCCTACATGCATGGTATTCTTCCCAATTAATGAACAGGAAGAGACGTCCCTAACTTTGGAATAGGTAGTATGGGCTGGCTTGACAATGGCTACGGCAGGAACCCATAGCCCGGGGGGAATCATGGCAATTCGTTTCTTCCAGGTATGCTTTTCCTTTGTTCCTCCTCCTCCCACCATATGACTGACTCCTCACAGGCCATCTTCGAAGCCTCCACCTTCGTAGGAACCCACTACATCCTCGGAAGCTGGTACACGGAGAAGGAACTCGGCAAGCGAAGCGGCATCTTCACTGCGTCCGGTCTCGCCGGCACCTTGATCGGTGGCTTCATCCAAACCGGCATCCACAAGAGCATGAATGGTCGCCACGGGCTCTCCGGCTGGCGCTGGCTCTTCATCATCGACGGCATCATCACCCTCCCTGTCGCCATCTACGGCTTCCTCTTGTTCCCCGACACACCCCGCAACACGCGCGCCCCTTACCTGACGGCCGAGGAAAAAGCCCTCGCCATCTCCCGCGTCCCTGAAGTCTCGGAGCGCACCCCTGTCTCTTGGACCTTCCTCAAACACTGCTTTAGCTCATGGTACTGGTACTTCTTCGTCGTGCTCTGGATCCTGGCCGGCGAGACCGAGTCCTTCTCCACCAACGCCCTCCTGGCACTGTACATGAAATCCCACCACAAGCCCAAATACACCGTTGCTCAGCTGAACAACTATCCCACCGGTATCCCTGCCGTCGGTATTGTCTCTACTCTGTTTTGGGCCACGCTCACCGACTACATGGGCGGGAAACGTTACCTCGTGGGGTTCTGGATCGGGATTACGGGCGTCGTGACCAGTGCCGTCATTCTCGCATATCGGGATACCACGCCCGTCGTCTTTGCCATGTACTACTGGGCCGGTAGCGTGTACGCCTGCCAGGCGACATTCTTCGCATGGGCGAACGACGTGTTGAGGTACGAAGAGGATAGTTTGCGCGCAGTCGTCATCGCGAGCATGAACATGGGAAGTAACGCTATCAATGCTTGGTATGTCGATTCCCCATCCCCGCCGTCTGTTTTCATCTAGGTATACATACACCTTTGATGATCGAATTGCTGACCATGTCACTTCTAGGTGGTCAATCGTCTTCTATGGCGCCAGCCACGCCCCTTATTTCACCCGTGGAATGTGGGCCATGATTGCCGTCAGTATCGCCATGGCTGTGTGGACGTCCCTGCTAGTCTGGATGCAGGTGAGGACGGAGAAAAGGAGGGAGATTGAGGGTGCAGGAGTCGCAATGCCTGGGAAGGAGGGGAGCTTTGTGGGTGAAGGAGAAGTGGAGAAGGGAACTGCGAAGACGGAGGTTAGGGGCGCCGAGGCCTAGTGAGTGCTATATACCATCGATGAGTGTGTACTCTCTGTGATTGTCAACGTCTGTGCATGGGGATGGCTTGCTACTCCTATCGAAGTTCCGAGTTCACGTCTTCTGCCCCACTTACATCCTCCCATTATACGTTGTTGTCTTGATACTAAAACTATCATATACCACTATAGCATACAGAACACAAGGCCTATAGAGCTATCGGTCTTCTTGGAGGCTGCCAGATCCCCAAATCTACCGTTTCTGACATCCTCCGGCGTGAGCGCTCTCTCAACGCACCAAAGCATCTACCCGGGTGATTGGGTAGAGACCTATGATCGGCATGCAGAACACCACGTACAACACCATATAGCCGGCGAACGCGCGGACTCGACCACCAAGGGAGCGATCCGCAACCGAGAGTCGTCGCGAATCCGACGTGTAGTTGTAGGTCAGCAGAGGCAGCACCACCAGCAGGTAGGAGAGGAACAGTCCCCTGGCAAACAGATCGAAGGTTGCGCCGTGGCGGTTCCTCAAGGTCTCGACGTGCAGCCACCAAAGGGCAACCGGTACCACCAGGTAGTTCAGGTGTATATCCAAATCAGCAGCGCTCTGAAGGTCCGATGGCGTGTGCCTAGGGGCTTCCTGGGTGATATGTACAAATCATGCCCAAGCGAGGTTCGATGTAGAAGTAGATGTGGTAAGCCAGGTAGGGCGCTACGAGCAGACCCCAGATTAAAAGGGATGTCCTGGTTCCGGAGGAAGAGAGGTCTATGCTCGGTGGAGACATGTCTGGATATAGGATATGTGTCGAGCGATTAGGTGAGATGACTCTGGAGACTGCGAAGTTGGAGAAGCGTGTCGAGGTAGGGTGGTTGGAATTGCGGCCCGGATGGATTTCTGCAGAGTGGACTTTTCGAAGGCTAGTGCTCATTAACTATTAAGTAGGTCTCAGGTCGCGCGAAGTAATACCGTCATTGCCCAAGAGCATGTGACATGCGCGTACCTAGATGCGTAGGGCCGACCTAACCCCCTCGCTGCCTACTCACACTTCCCACCGCCGACCGAAAATAAAGCCGCGCGATGGTGACTAATGCCGCATACTGGGCTACAGTGGAAAGTGAGTGATAAAATAGGTGTCCCTTTAAGTTAGCGGTGCGGCTTTTGCAATTGGATTACGTATTATTCTAAATGTAGTCGTTTCTCACGTTAGTGCCACACTCCTTCTGTCTGAGTGTGTATCCTACATAGAACGAAAGCGATGGAAATCCCATGTTCTCATCCCGGTGTTGCACATGTACATGATGCTTGCCTATTGGTCCAATACATGACCCTGAGCTAACTACAGTTTCAGATGATGCTTCTATGCATAGTCTGAGAGATCACGGGTATATCCGCCACCGCTACTCTAATTCCGCTCTCCACTTAATATCATTCTAGTACCGTAGAGTCAGAGGTAGTGTACCACGACTCTTGTCCAGGTACTATACCTCCTCCCTTCCGAGCTGGTCGGTCCCAGTACAACCGGTCCTTGCAATTTGGCTTTTGACCCCCTTCATCGATATCCTCGCTGCAACGTCGTGCGAGATTTGACATCGTCATATGCGAATCACCACGACCGTCTCCCCGGTCCCGCCCGCGTGATATCACACTGATGCAAACGAAACTCGCCCAAACAGCTAATCTTTCTTCGTGGGCGGAGCGTCGGCTTTGGCATCGCTACCACCGGAGCTGTTGAGGTAGCTGAGGTAGCAATTCCATCCTAGAGGAAAGGGTCAGTTCCAATCCGTACACGAATGACCTCGAAAAATCGGACTATCCGCCGACGAGGAAGACAAAACAATAAAAGAAAAGAGGACAAAAGAAAATCCACTCACCCAAAGCCACACAATTCACGACCAACACCCGATGCTCGAGCGGCACCACACTAAAATTCACTGCCTGCACCCACGGCCACAGCAGGCAATTATTCACGTAACCGGGCACCCACGCCTTCTTCAGCTTCTCCCTGGGGTCGCCGCCCTCGAGGTACGACATGCTGGAGAGGAACAGGGCGAGGTTGACGGGGGCGAAGACGAATTGGTCGGCGGCGATGCGGGCGGCGATGCTGCGGGTGGGGGTGCTGAGGCGGATGCGCGAGTTGAGGAAGGTGTACCAGTGGGTTGCTGCGGGGCCGAATATGACTGGTGAATGTTAGCATAGGGAGGAATTCACTAGGTCCTTAAGGAGGCGTAGTAGTTCAAGAATAGGACATACACCCTCCATAGCCAGCCATCCGGCCCGTCCGAGCAAGACTGTGCTTCTCCCACCCAACCTTCTCGATTGCTTGTTGCGAGAGGACGTCGCCTGTTGCGAAGAGGATCTGTATAGTGTATTAGAACTATCCATATATGCACTGCGGATAAGAAGAGGAGTGCTCCAAGAAAACGTACCGCGGTGGTCACACTCTGCGTCAGCAGCGGCGCCGACTTGAGCTTCGCTTGGTACCTATCATTACAATATCCATTAGACGCAATCGATCCCCTGTGCATGTGACGGATCGGGATATAAATATTCCCTCGTCCCAGGTACTCAACCAGCTCTTCTTGAGGGCAATGGCCAGCGAGAAAGTAGGAAGGCAAGAAGGAAGAGAAAGGAAAAGACACACATACCACCGAATCACCATTGTGCCCAAGTATATCTCTTTCTCTCCTTTTCCTCCTCGCTCAATCCCCAATCGGCAATTGCCCACTCAACAAACTCGAGGCGAAAGAAACGTTCACAGCGCTCACTCAACCCTCACGAAGCTTCCCACAATCGGACAATGGATCGAATCGCAAGGGAAAAGCAAGAAACGTGAACGGATTCCTCTCTCCGCAAAGGTCTTTCAGGGACAATTGAAAGAAGCTCAAGTATCCTGCGTTGTCGCGAAGCTCGAGGGATGTCGTTGACTTTAACACGAAGGAGGACCGATGACATCGTTGGCGGTAGACCCTGGTTTACGGTCCGCCAGGGATCCGTGGGATGGCGCTAGGGCGATTCGGTCCCGAGCCGAGGGGAAAGTCGTATTGGGATTAGCGGGATATATCAAATTCCGGGGCCATAACGCCGGGTAGACTTCCAGACTGGGAAAGCTGTTATCACTGCCATCCCATGTCCTCTGGGAAGACTTTGGGATATCACGATATGCAATGTAGGAAACGTAGCCATTTTCCAGGAAGTACATTACTATCATCCCAAGCAGATAGGACAGGAGACATCTCCGCAGAAATATAAATTAAGATATATTACTTAACTCAAGCTGCCCACATGAAAAAGGTGAATCCTACGCGCTCAATCCCTTGGTCGCAAAAAAAGGTTCCGACGGTACAGTTGGTGGTGACATCGAATGGAAGAGGAAATGGGAGCCCCGCGAAAGAGAGAACGCCGAAGAACGCCGCCCAATGCATCGGATCCCACCTGTTAGTGGTCTCCCGTCTTTCCCCTTGTCCCCTTCTCTTGCTCCCGCGCCAACACCTCGCCGGCTCCTCCCTCCGGTGTTGAAGATAGCTCACAAAACAAATCTTACACAGGCTCGTCGTTCCAAAATATCCTTCTTCCATCACCGATCCTCCTTCCCTCTCTGCCTCCCCAACCGCCTAAACAGATCCATCACTCGCTTCGCACTGCCCGAGCTGCCCGCATGATGTCCCTTATCCTCATACGCATCCGCGAACTTCCTATGCTTCTGTAGCACGCCGGGTCGTTCACGTTGGGGAGTCGTAGCCGCAGGTACATTCTCTGAGCTGTCAAACCCTGCGGGGTACTGTGGTCTTTGCTGCTGCGTCGGCGTCTGCTGCTGCTGTTGGCCGCCGCGCATCGCACGCTCGGATGCGTCCGAGTCATTGGCGTGGCGGTACGGCCGCGATACCTGTGCAGGGTGAGGTTGCGTCGGACCGGGGAACTTCTCGTCGCCTATTAGGGTCGGGTAGCTGAACTGCGTCTGCTGTGCTGGGGCCGAAGAAGAGCCCGCTCGGATCCTTGAGCCACTCTCATGCGCTCCGTCGTAGAACCCGGGCCTCTCGCTTCTCGTGGTGCTTTGACTCGGCGAACGGCTGTCAGCGTAGCTCGCGCCTGGTCGCGAGGTGGTGCGGGCTCGAGCAGCGGGTCCCGCAGACGTCCGCCGGTCCACCGCCGAATGAGAGCTGGAAGGTGGTAAACTCTCTCGATGTCCTGTAAAAGTCCTTGACAGAGATGAGGGTATGAGGGAGAACCTTCTCGTCGATTTGTTCCCAGACTGATCTGTATTCTTCCGGTTGAAACCGAATGAGGTACGTCGTGATGACTCCTGTGACTTCCTGGGTGGCTCGTCGTGGGAAATGGGTACCATGCTAACAGGGGGGTATGACTTCTGGATCCTGTTCGGGACGTGTGACGTGTCTGGGTGTGGCCGGCCAGTGAACATAGATGTCACCCTACCGATCGTCTCGCTGACCGTGTTTGAACGCCGATGACCCTTCTGGGCGGGTGGTTGCGCTTCTGCTTGAGCAGGTGCTCTATGTGTGCTGGGCTGTCCAATCGAGGGTTCGCCCATCGGGGTTTCTTGCTGGGCCACGGGAGGGCATATGGTGTACTGCTTGCCTTTGGGTTGGGAGAAACGACCCTCGGCATTTGTCTGCGCAACCGTTGCTACTGCAGGTTGGCCGTAAGAATTGCCTCTGGATGGCAACCGTCCACTCAGAGTTCCTCCGGTGGAGGGTCGTGCTGCGGACGTAGGAGGAATGGTTGCAAAAGCATAGTCGGATATAGACCGCTGCGTTTCCCTGGTTGGCCGTGTGGCAGCAGCCATTGTATTTGATGCAGCCACGGCACGGGCTTGGCGACTACTTGGAGTTTGATATCCGTCTGTTCCTGGGATTTCCGCTTCTTTGCCACGTGACTTCGATGGTCCTGCTTGAGCAGTGGGTGGAGATGTCTCGCCACGAGCCGTTTGCGACTGGGGCGCCACATACTCGACTTGCACAGTGCGCCGCTTGTTGTCACGGCTGGTTTTCGACTTGTCGCTCTGCTCACTGCGGTTGATCTGCTCGCGCTTAGCTGTGAGCCCTCCAACCGGAGTAACCGCGCTGTGAGGTTTGGTCGGCTCTCGGACGGATGCGCTGCGTGCAAGCGAGGGTACGTCCTCTTCTATCTCCATATTAGCAGGTGTGAATAGGTGAGAAATGGGTGGCATACTCGGAAGAACGGTGGTCTTGGCAATGTCGTTCGGAGTCGCGGTACTTGAAGTAATGAAGCTGACTACATGCGCATATTCGCTGAGCCAGCTATGCCGAGCTACTTCGAATAGATCGGCACGCTTCCTGGGATCCGGGACAAGGATACGCTTGAGCAGATCCCTTGCATGAGGCGTAACATATTCGGGGAATGTGAGGGGGGTCGATACGATGTACTTATACAGGAGGTTGATGTTATCACCCTCAGGATTAGCTGGGTCATCGTCGAATGGTAAATATCCGGCCAACATGGCATACTGAGCACGAAATTAGCAAGGGCACTGGGGACCGACTGGCTTCACGGCAACCTACCAAGATTACACCACAACTCCAAACGTCCACCTTGCGTCCGGTATAGAGTGAATCGCTCACGACAAGCTCTGGAGCGGCATAGCAGGGGCTACCGCAGCTGGTCTGCATGAGATCACCTCTCCGGACGCCCTCGGGACCATCCAGTCCTAACGACTTGATGTATTCTTTGTTGCCCAAGTTGTATTCAATCTCCTCGCTGAGCTCGTCATTGGGATCGAATGTGTTGGCGAAGCCGAAGTCAGTAATGATGATATTCCGATTGCGGTCCAGGAGTAGATTTTCCAGCTTCAGATCGCGATGTACAATGCCTTTCTTGTGCAGATAGCCAACGCCGGAGACCAATTGCGCGAACAAGCGGCGCGCTGCGCCGTCCTTGAGATATCGGTGGTTGAGGATGTAGTCGAACAGCTCGCCCCCGGAAGCATACTCCAATATTATGCCGATGTGGCGCTCCGTCTCGACCATTTCGTGTAAGCGGACAATGTTGGGGTGGTCCAGGCCTCGTAGGATGTGAATCTCGCGATAGATCTTCTGCAAGCGGCTTTGGGAGCCGAGGCTTTCTCTCTTAATCAACTTGATGGCCACCTCGACACTGCTATCCTTTTTCCAGCCAATCTTGACCTTGCCGAACTCGCCCTCTCCGAGGGTCTGGCCCAGGATGTAATTGCCAAACTTTGATCTTCGCTCCGTCTTGGGGTGGTCCTGTCGACTCTTGCCTGCTCCGCGCCCGCCATCGTCGACGCCCTCGCTGCCGACCAAACCTAGCCCTGTTACCGGTGTGATGTCGGCGCCGCTGACGGCTGGCATGGCCTCGGCCAATCTGGCCTCTGCGCGGGCGAGGTCTTCCTGGGGGTCCGCGACGACGATCCTGTTTATGACGGTGCTCTCCTCGCGAGGCAGGCTTGTACCGGCGGGGGGCTCCCCAACGGCTGTGGCAGAGCGACTGTGGGAGGGCTGACCGGGGGACGCCTTGGATCGGCTCGAACCTCCGTGATGACGGGGGCTCTCTTTCCCTTTCCGACGCGATTGAGCGGCACCTGCAGCGGCGGTGGAAGGGTCATCCCTTATCCTGTCGCTGGGGGTGGTGCGTTGTGAAGAGGTGCGAGGGGGCGGCATTGGAGCTCCAGCAGCGAAGGCATTTGTGGGGGCGGAGGTGGTCATGGTGGGCGAGGGGTGGGCGATCTGGGGTAGAGGGCGAGGGCTATTCGAATTGGAGGTGGCAGCTACTCCGGGCGAGTGGTGTGTTTGCGGAGTGGCAGGGGGGTTGAGAGAGGCGCCATTGCCGCTGGGACGGCGGGAAGGTCGAGAGGAGGAGGGTGAAGGGGCGGCGGCGGGTGACTGTTGTGTATAATACTGACTCTGTGGGTGAGATGGCGACTGTTGGGTTTGGTAGGATCTAGGTGATATGGCGGGACCAGTGGACTTTTGGACGGCGGCCGAAGACATGGTCCCCGGGCGCTATCTACAGTGTTATTGAGTATGTGCGGATGGCGAGATGCGCAGGAGCGGGAGGGGTGCGAACGGTATCTAGGTCTGCGTGGACTGTGTACGCCGTACCTGTCTGGGTGTCGGGTCGTGGGCTGTGGGCTGTGGAATTGTGTCAGGTGGTGCAGAGGGGGATCGCGCGAGAAGGAGGTGTTGGGGGCTGCACAAGAACGCAGGCGCATCAATGAACGTACGGGTTGTTGGGGCGAGCGCGACGGGGTCGCAGCAGCGCGCAGCAATTGCGCTGGGGATGGGACCGTTGAAGGTCGGAAGGGAGGTCAAAAGGGCGGTTGGCAAAGGTTGAGGGGGAGGGGGGAGGGGACGCGCCGGCGGAGGGAGTGGGAGTGGTTCTGGCGGTGGAGGGAGGAAGTCGGTGGTGGTTGTGGGTGGTGTCGGTGAAGGTGGATCCGCGGGTTGACGGGGAATCACATGCAGGGCCGCAGGACGAGACGGGAGACGGGAGCGAGCGTGGCTGGTAGCTGCGTGCTGCTTGGTGGGCGCAAACGAGGAATGAAAAAGAAAAAGAGAGGGTGAATAGATGAAGAGGCCACGCTTCGGCCTCGCACACGCAGAGGCTCGTGGGCGCGGTGTGTGTGGATGAGTGGAGGGAGCAGGCTGGGGGCTGGGCCTGAGTCCTGACGTGCGGGAAAGAGAAGGGAAGGGAAGACTCAAGGGAGGACCGCGGCGGCTGAGGACAGCGCTGTGAAGCACTGACACACTGGGCACACTGGCACACTGGCACAAATTGGCGGCTGTCGACAGCCAGGAGTCCAGGACAGGCGCTGGGCAATCTCGCTTTGGAGTGGCTTGTCCATGTTCAGGGTCAAGGAGAGTGGAAGGGGTTACTTACTAGGTAGACGGCATCGGCAATCAGAAAAGTAGCAGCACACATAATAATAGAGACAAGAATAGATTTGTGTTTTGGGAGGGGCACCTCCAAGCACTGTTTTTCTCCGCGTTTGTTTCTCTCTTTTCCTGCGAACTGACCGTGCTCTCGGTGGTGTCGTGGTCAACAACAACAACAACAACTCATCTCCACGTCTCCCTCGCAGCCAGAGAGAGCCACCGACCAAAAGATGTACCGGTACAAGATGCACCCAGAAAGCCACTCGAGGCGGCGGGCGCTATGCTCGACGCGGAAAAGGAGATTCGACCAGGATGCCGTATCGAGGGATGGCGTCGTGGGCGGTCCCCCCCGTGGTCCCCCCTTGGGGTCCTTGGTGTCTTGGTGCCGCTGGTGTCCCTGGTGTCGTGAACTTGCTGTGCCTCTTTGCTTGGCCCTTGCCTTAGTCTGTTTCAAACCCCAAGGTCGGCAGGGGTTGCGCAAATTGCGACTTTATGCGCCGGAGCATATACCTATCCACCTCCTCCATCACCGTCTGCTCGCCTTGCCCGAGCCCATCATCACGGGTCATGGAAAATAGTCATCATGGAGGTGTTTTTTTTTTTCAGGATCATATCATATGGCGACCTACTTTTCCAATAATGGAGCGATAGGGGCAGCCTTGGAGGGGAATTGAACGACTACACCGAGTGATATCCATCTTGTTCATGTCGCCTGTGTCCCGTGTAACCGTATCCATCCCACCTCCAGGACTCCTTGCCTTGCCTCACCATCCTGACCTCAATCAACGCGCCCGGACGCGTCCCTTCGTCGGTCGCATATACGGTCTCCAGCTATCTGCTCCAGCTGCTCCAGCTGCCCCGGCAACAAAAACAACCCGTGGACGTGGTGAGCTGTCAGCCAACTACTCTCCTCATCGCCGGCCGTGGTCGGACACTTTTGCGCACAGGGCTGCTCTCTTGATGTTTGGCAGTTGACAGATTACCGTCTGAGCTCTCGAGGTGTCGAGTAGTAGTCGGAAAGGGACAAAGTCTCCAGATCCCGAGGTCAGCAGTGACAACGGATGACAGCCCATCCTTGTCCAACCAACGCCCTATCGCGCAATGCGTTGACGCGCAGCAGCAACTTTACGCTCGGGGCTGCACGTTGATGTGCGTCCCCCGTGATCATCCACGCGATTTTTTGAGTTCTTTTTTTTCCCTTTCGTGGTCCCTGCTTCGAATGCTCAGCACCGAGTTGTGGTGTTGTCACACTTCCTCCGTCAACTCCCGACCTCGTTTTGGCAACTAGACTACACAGCACTTGGGAAATGACAGGCGGAATATGACTACCCAGGTGCATGGCAAGTGCACCCCTTAGCCGTATATATAGATTCATGTCTTCGCTATCTGCCATGACGTCTTCCTTGCCCAGGCCGGCCCGTCGAGCAACATACTTCAAATCGTAATCTCGGCGGGAACGTCCAGCGTCATAATGTCCACTCCATGCTGCAGCTCCGACTTGGTTGGCATCTTGCTTCGTCTCATCAACTCGGCGCTCTTCGTCATGTATGGGTCCTTGTTCATCGACGCCACCGCAACAACCGTCTCTCCCCGCGTGTAGTAGGCCACAAACGACGGCTTCTCGGGCTCGCCGGTGATGACAACGTCATCGTACCCGCCCACCGTGTTGCCGCAGTAGCGCAGCTGCGCTCCCAGCGCCGACCAGAAGACGGGAATGAAGGGCTTCGGTTTGGCTCCGGGGTGGTTGATAGAGTTTGCGACCGATCGGCCTTGGTTTTGCGCTACGTTCCAGTGCTCGATGCGGATAGGGCTGCCGTTGCCTCCAGGTCCATGGTACGGGTACGTTGCGATGTCTCCAATCGCATACACGTCCGCCAGTCCTTCCACCTCATACGACTCGTTCGTCTTGAGGGATCCATCCTTCTCCAGCTTGACCCCCAGCACATCCTTCAGGTACTCGGTTGCCGGTGCAACTCCGACACCCTCAATGACAAGGTCTGCTTCCAGCACAGGTCCATTCTCGAGGTGAACGGCTCCAACCTTGGAGGGCTCGCTATCCTTGGGCGTGGCCTTCTTCACGCTTGCGTTCATGTGGAATTTGACTCCGTTCTTCTCCAGCAGGCCGCGGAAGATCTTTCCCACCTTCGCTCCCATGACACGTTCCATGGGCTCTATCAAACAGTTAGTAAGCCCAGTAGAGGCTGCGCATGGCTAAACGTACCCGACTCCATGCCCACAATAGTCACGTCGTTCTGCTTCGCTGCAAGGCAATTGGCAACCTCCATACCAATAAAGGAACTCCCAATGACGACAATCTTCTTGTGATTCTCGCCAACAGCCTTCAGGATATCCTCCGCATTGGGTAATGAGCGCAGGACAAACACATTGCCCAAATCCCCCTTCAGTCCCTCGAGCGGAAGCCACCTGGGGGTTCCACCCGTCGCCAACACAAGCTTGGTGTACTCGTAGGTCTTGCCCGACTTGGTCGAGACCTTCTTGCTTGAGAAGTCGACCGACTTGACCTCGTCTTCCAGAATATCAATCGACGCATCCTTGTAGAACTCAGGCTGCCTCCAGGCCAGCTTGGAGAGATCGGCCAGCAACGCCTTGCTCAGTTTGGTGCGATCGATGGGCCTGTAGCCCTCCTTGGAGATGACTGTGATCTGGCCCTTGTATCCGCCTCCTCTGAGGCCCTCAATGGCGCCAATGGTGCCGCTACCACCGCCAATGACCAGCACCTTTTCGTTGCTTATAGCCGAGCACTTGATGTTGAGAGATCTCTTGTTGGCCTTGATGGTCTCCTCGTCCGTCTTGATGTAGACAGCACCGTCCTTCTCGATGAGTTCATAGGCGGTAATGGGATCTAGGGCTGGAGCGTCTTCCACGTCGCCGGTGGTGATGTTGAAACATGCTACAGCAGGTCAGAGAAGTATGCACCGCCGTCATTCTCACGCTCCCTACCTCCATGCCATGGACATGTTAGCCTTCCCTCTGGAGTAAGTACTCCTTTCGCCAGCGGAGCTCCATAATGCGTGCACCTGGTCGACGTGGCGTGGACCTTTCCTCCAATCTTGGAAATCAAGACCTTGCCCTCCTCAACACCCTCAACTTCCACCTCCTGTTTATCACCATTTTTCAGATCGAGGGAGCTAATGCCCTTGAGCCTGAACTCTTTCGCCATTGCGGGGGTGCTGGTCCTAAATAAAGCTCGCGGTGCAGTGAATCCGAAGCGAGTGTTTGGGGAAGCTAGATTGCGTCGAACAGCACGAGAACCAAAGCTGATGAAGTTGCTGGAAAGAAGAAGTCGCGGCGAGAGCATCAAAGGAAGAGGGTGTGGTGAAACGATGAGGGTTAGTGGAGAAATAGCCTAGTAGGACTCCGTGGTCTTACGAGCTTGCGTATGCAATCCACTCGCTGTTGGACGAAAGGGAGCTGCGGGGTGAGTCTGCTTACTGTCGCAACATCTCCCATTGGCCTGATCATGATGACGACATGACGTCGCCGCGTCTTATCGATAGCCCGTCAAAAGGAGAGAGCCGAGTTTAGGGCCCCTTGGCAGGTACTTTGCGGGAATATTTTTAATAGGAAAGGTGGGGGACCACGTGGGGTGGGGGAGGTTCCCGTCGCTAGCTAGTTCAGACGAAAGAGGAGCGAGGGGCTTGGGGAAATTCTAGTATGCTTCCGGATTTTTATATCTTGCTTCCTTCACTGGAATCACGCGGGTGACAGAAAAGGCGACGCACCCACTTCGGAAACCCCTCCCTCTTGCCCAGGTCTCAGCTAGCAATACGTACTTAGATTCTAAAAGTGAACACCTCTAACTGCACTGCAGCTCTCTGCAGTTACAGAATACAAGTCCCTAAGAGCTTCTTACCTACGCTCTGCTTTTGCAGGTAGGGAATTTAAGCTTACGAGATTTGTTAGAAAGTGTGTCACCTTTTCTGTCACCCGGGTGGAATCATGATGACAATGTGAATGGTCGTCAATCCACGAAACATGGGCTGAGCGGGTCAATTCGACGGCATGATTCGCCCACAAACCCCCTTTCGTCCCAACTATGACTCCTCTACTCCCTATTCTACTAGCTCCTATCACAACTCTCAGACTTATAGATGGATAGTGAACTCTATTTGGTCATGTTCTATCGATTTGATCTTACGCAAGAGGTTGAATCTGGGAAGCGTTAGCCACATGGAATCGTGAAACGGTCAACTGGTACCTGTCCTGCCAGGTGCCCAACGGCCTCCACCATCGCCCGGGCGCTTGGGACCACGTTGGACTGCACTTCTAAAGTTTTTTCGATTCATCCCGCCATTTGCTGAATGGTCCTCCCCTCTCCCTACTTCAGCCACCCCATAGCTGCAGCTCAGCCTCAGCAGCGAACTCCACGCATTGGCTGATACAAGTCTGGGCGGTTCTATCCCCAACTCTAACCGTTCAGCTGCCAACGCCTCCAGACTTCCAAGCTCGCAGCCTGTCTCACTTACTGGAGCAGCTGCTAATCGGCTTTCTCCGCCTTGCATTCGCACGCTTCATCTTGGAAATGCCATTATCCCAAAAGAATGTGTTCGCTGGATGGACAGCGGAACCAGCCACTGATATAGGGGAAATGATCCGGCCTATCTCTCCTATATCTTAGACTTCAACGACAGTACGTTGGTCTTTCGCTTTCGGCGAGGAGACTCGAAACTGACCGTCATCTAGCGCACTGACGGTTAATTCTGGAATACAATGACGACGACGGTCCCGTTCGGGCTTGCGCCGAGCCGAGCCATAACTGCTTCCATCTCGACCACAACTTACCAGCCCTGCACATGGAAAGGACATTGTTTAGGAGCAGCCTGCCTCACGAACAACGACTGTGACAACGACTGGGTGTGTCGGGGTAAGGTCTGCAGCCCATGCTGCGAAAGCGACATCGCATCCCCATCGCCTACCTCCCCTTCTACTACAGCAATACTCCCAGCCACTGGGGACCATCTCAACAAGCTGAGTACTGCGGGAGCTGTGGGGATTGGCATCGGCATTGTGGCGCTCGTCTCTGTAACAACGGGCATTGCTTGCTGGTTGTGGTATAAACGGCGGCGAAAACCGACCCCTTGGAGAACGGCTTCCAGCCCACCGACCTCATCCTCAAGTATCCAGCCGTCCCGATCCACATCGGACGATCGAAAACGGCTCATCCAAGGGGACTCGCGCGGAGAACTCGACGCGCCGCAGAAGCCAAGCGAAATCGAATCCGTGGAGCTTCTGGAACTCGAAGGGAACCATGAATGGTCAACAAATCGGAACTCCACCCACAAACCTCCCCTTGTGGTTCCTGAGCGGAGTATACCGCGACAGCGATATCGCTTCGAGGAATACGAGGTGTCACCAGAGGCTCTGACGCGTGGCCAGTTGAGATTCTCTCCCGTGTCGGATCTTACCGCGGAGAGGACATATGCAAACATGGATCGAATGGACAACTTGGGAGAGGATGCTGGACAGCCAGTTGCCAGGTTGAATGACGGTGCCAGATTTGCGTCCCAGTCACCGTACACCTTGTTTCGCTGGCCAGATACCACATATAGCTCCTTGTCAGACACGCCGCGATGAAGGCGGGCAGGGAAAACGAAGAACAAATGATGGAACTCGCAGGTGGAATGGATGAAGCCAAAACAAGAATCCACTTGCACGACTAGCAGCATGCCAAGGCGGACGGATCGCGGGGGGCTGGGTTGGCATTTGTGGGGGAGAAATTAGAATGCCCCTAAGCTTCGGCGTGATATCAAAATTTGCGTTCGTTGCGGCGCCATCTTGAACGACGATTTTCTTGGTTGAGGTAGCTTTGGACAGTACTGGCATTAGTCCCGAGGACCAGAGTTGAGGCCTGAACGTCGGGCACGGCGCCAATGGTTTGGATGGACGTTAGCGCACTCCAAAGTTCGAAAATGTTCACGCCATGCATCATAACATTACCTACCGTCCCCAGGGAAGCTTTCGATGGAGCCTCAATCCGGTAGATCATTTTCCTGCAGGCAATTTCTATCCGCTCATTCTATGGCTGGCCAAGTATGCAGAGAAGCAGAACGACCGAGGCCACGGGGCGCTCGCGCAGGTGGTCCCTGATCATCCCGCTTTTCTGGAAAAAAATTGAGCTCAACGAAACCTATCCCTATGAGGCAGCTCGCAAAGGTTATACGGCCTTCGCCCGCCTGTGGATGACGGAGGAGGCTTTCCATGGTTAGCAGGACCCCGCTTCTGCAACCTTGGAAGAATGTTGCCCCTGTCCTACCCCATACGGGGAAGCAATCTAGGGATTCTAGGGAAACAACCCCAACGATCGTCACCAAACTTCCGAGTCTCTTCCGGCCGACTGCTCGACAAAACCAGATCCCAAGCCTCCGATATTCGTCCCCTGGTTCGCTGCATATGCACCATGCTTGTAGTTCCCTGTTTGCCATCTCCGGAGAGCGTCATGTTTTCCTTTGTAGGTAAATTTGCGGGGGGTTTTTTCGGCGTCGTGCCGTTCGTGGTAGCTCGTATTCTGTAGACATATATTTGAAGGGAACCATTGCCGCCATGATGGGACTCCGAGAGTACAGGCTCTTGCACCTTCAATCGACGCCTCCTCCGCCAGTCGCGGTTTCCGTCGCAAGTCTACGAACTTACAAGGACCCCGGGGTGTGGCTTCACTGGTCCGCCGCGTGAGACTTCAGTTCGCCATGGCTCTCTCTTCGCTTTTTGCAGCCTCTTGCTTTCTGGCTGTGGCAAGTGGGCAAAACACCATCACAAGTGCAACGCCCAATCCCTCTTCTGCCGTCGTCACCACGATCCATGGCACTCCCACAACGGTTCGCCCCATCTTCACCATACCGGCTTCCGCAGGTGAAGGCGCCAACCTTCTGCCAAATATCGAGGACCCCCAGGCCGTCAATGCGCAACATGTTTGTCCTGGATACAAGGCTTCACAAGTGCAAAAGAGTGACCGTGGTCTATCTGCCGTGTTGACTCTCGCTGGCAAGGGGTGCAATGTCTATGGCACTGACATCGAGGTGCTCAATCTGAAAGTGGAATACCAGGCCACCAACAGGCTGGCTGTTAACATCAGCCCTGCGAACATTGTAAGAACCAGTACCGCGAAGTCCTCATCGTAAGGCAAATCGAGCTCATTATCAATCACAGGGTCCAAACAATGCCTCTTATTATATAATCCCAGAGGATTTGGTACCACGACCTAAAGTAGAGTCCAGCTTCAAGGGCCTTGGTCTCAAGTTTGATTGTAAGGTGAAACCGGGATCGAAACTACGTACAATTCCTAACCCCTTGTAGGGAACAATGAGCCTTCGTTCTGGTTCAGTGTCGCACGACAATCTACCGGAGACGTCATCTTCTCTACGAAAAACACCAAGCTTGTCTACGAAGACCAATTCATCGAATTCGTCACGGCCCTACCCAACGATTACAACCTCTATGGCCTTGGCGAACGGATCCACGGCCTTAGACTGAACCACAATCTCACAGCCACCATCTACGCTGCAGACGTGGGTGATCCCATTGACGAGAATCTCTACGGCAGTCATCCGTTCTACTTGGAAACGAGGTACTTCGAAACAGGAAACTCGTCTCAAAAGAAACCGTCTCACGGGAAAAACAAGAATGAGAACCGCACAAGTGGGGGCACCGGGTGGGAGTCGTATTCACACGGCGTCTATCTGAGGAACATGCATGGACAAGAGGTGCTTTTGAGAAACGAGAGCTTGACCTGGCGCCTGCTGGGCGGAAGTATTGACCTGTTCTTCTATGACGGGCCCACTTCGCAGGATGTAATCAAGCAACATCAACTCTCGGCTACGGGCCTGCCCGCCATGCAGGCCTACTGGGGCTTGGGCTTCCATCAATGTCGGTGGGGTTACCGAAACTGGACAGAGGCGCAAGAGGTGAGTCTATGCGTGGTGGATCCCGCTCGTGTTGCTGACCTTGAACGAGATTATCGACAACATGAGAGCCTTCAACATTCCACTGGGTAAGCTACCGCATTGCTGCGTTTTCGCACTATGATGCTAATGGAGGCACTCAGAAACCATCTGGCTGGATATCGACTACATGGACCAATACCGCGATTTCACATTGGATCCTGTCACCTTCCCGCAATCTGGCGTCAAGGAGTTCTTCGACAAGCTGCACGCGAATCATCAGCACTTTGTTCCCATTGTGGATGCCGCGATTTATATCCCTAATCCGACAAATGGAAGCGATGCCTATGACACCTACACCAGGGGTAATGAGACCGGATCCTTCATGTTGAATCCTGACGGAAGCCAATACATCGGAGCCGTTTGGCCTGGGTACACAGTCTTCCCCGACTTCCTCTCCGAGAACGGCGTCTCATGGTGGGGGAAGGAAATGTAAGTACTTACCATCTCGCTCGCGATGTAGTATCTCATCTTCACAGGGTTCTATGGCACAAGGAAGTCCCTTATAGCGGCGTCTGGATCGACATGAACGAAGTCTCCAGCTTCTGTGTCGGATCTTGCGGCTCGAACAACCTCACCCTGAATCCCGTCCACCCTCCGTTTGCGCTGCCCGGCGAGCCAGGAAATCGCATCTACGAATTCCCCGAGGGTTTCAACATTACCAATGCCACTGAGGCCGCTTCTGCGTCTTCTGCTGCTTCTAGTCAGGCGGCAGAGAAGTCCTCCGCCCCGGATGCGAGCCCTACGTCGACTTCTTACCTGCGCACTACTCCTACGCCCGGTGTTAGGAACATCAATCATCCGCCGTACGTGATTAATCATGTCCAGGGCGATCTCGCGGTGCACGCAGTCTCCCCGAACGCAACACATGCCAACGGTGTGCAAGAATATGACGTCCACAATATCTTTGGGTAAGCCGCTAATAAGCGCTTTATTGGAAATCTCACTGACCATCAATATAGCCACCAGCTTCTTAATGCAACATACCAAGGTCTTCTTTCCGTCTTCCCGGGCAAACGTCCCTTCATCATCGGTCGCTCCACCTTCCCCGGATCAGGAAAGTGGTCGGGTCACTGGGGAGGTGATAACGCCTCCAAGTGGTACTACATGTATTTTTCGATTCCGCAAGCGTTGTCTTTCTCGATGTTCGGCATTCCTATGTTTGGCGTGGATACTTGGTAAGTCTTTCTCCCCCAGCCGCACTCCAACCCTACCTGGCTTGAAGTGGATAATACTTCGGCAAAATGCTAATTCGAAACTTTAGCGGCTTCAATGGAAACACCGACATGGAACTCTGCTCCCGCTGGATGCAGCTGTCCGCCTTCTTCCCCTTCTACCGCAACCACAACGTTCTCTCCGCCATTCCCCAAGAACCATTCCGCTGGTCCGCCGTTGCAGAGGCTTCCAGAAAAGCGATGCACATCCGCTACTCCCTTCTCCCCTACATCTACACGCTATTCCACCAAGCGCACACCAAGGGCGAAACCGTGATGCGAGCGCTTGCCTGGGAATTCCCCAATGACCCACAGTTGAAGGCCGTGGATACGCAGTTCCTCCTCGGCCCCTCGATTCTCGTTACCCCCGTCCTCGAACCGCAAGCCGATACCGTCAAGGGCGTCTTCCCCGGCGTTCCTGAGGGAGAAGTCTGGTATGACTGGTACACGCACACCCGCGTCGCTGCTGCTCCGGGCGAAAACAAGACCATCTCCGCACCCCTTGGCCACATCCCCGTGTTCGTTCGCGGAGGCAGTGTACTTGCCACGCAAGAGTCCGGATACACGACCACGGAGTCGAGGCGGAACCCCTGGAGTTTGCTTGTTGCGTTGGATCGGAGTGGAGAGGCCCAGGGTGAAGTGTACATTGATGACGGGGAGAGCCTGGCGCCTAATGAGACGTTGGCGGTTACATTCAACGTGTGTGATGGAACGATGAAGGTGGATGTGAAGGGCAAGTATAATGACACCAACGCCCTGGCTAACGTCACCATCATGGGCCTCGAGGGGTTTCGGCAGGTGAAGCTGGATGGGAAGAAACTCGGCAATGGTGGCAAGGGAGCTGTTGCTTTCGATAAGCAGAGGGGTGTTTTGGAGATTAGTGGGTTGAGGAATGCGACGATCGAGGGAGCGTGGAAGAAGAGCTGGACGCTTAGCTGGGAGTAGTTTCACTCCTTAGATAGACAGAGAATCTATAGACTATGGTATTACTTCACGAGCAGCGAAGCTCAAAACTTCTCGACTACTGTTAGGAGTGATACCGTCAGGATCTATCACTGTCTCGAAATATATGTTTGACAAAGGCACAGGATCAACGACTCGGCCACGCACTTGTCGAGTTTTAACAGGATTTGTCTTCAATATAAACTTCCCAGTCGCATTCGGAACACCTCCCATTGGTCCCTCTGTGATCACCACAAATCAGGCCCACTAAACGCCCACTAAACACCGACTCGGCATGCTTGGCCCGGGAGGCGATATTTAGCAAATGCCCAAATTAGGTCCAAATGACGATGATCCCAAGCATGGGAATTGCTGTCTTCCGGGGCCAAGGAAAACCGTTTTGCTAAGATGGGATTCTTTTTGTCGCGCTAGCCCGAAAGAAGAAAAGAGTAATCCCTACGTCATCGCTGAACGTCCATCACTGCTTCCCCTCCCCAAAAACCGCGATTACAAAAGGTTTCCGGCCTGGCTCGCGCTGAATTGAGACGTCGAGGTGGACGATCGACTTGGAAGAGGAAGGGATGTTTCGGCAGTGCTATTCGCGGACTGGTAGATTGGCAGTGAAGCGGTCATTAATATTCCTATTGGCTTGGAACTGCCAGTATGGCATCGAAACACCCTATCGCGATGGCGGTTGCAGGAATCCGATGGCCCGCCCATGAGAGAACCATCCAAGAAGCGTCCGTGACACGTGCTAAGCAGGTTCGCTTCGAACGCGTCTTGTCGAGTGGGGGAAGGAAACACCGCAACATGGTGATGTCATGAAATATCACAACAAATGCAGAATGAGGACCCCCCGCACTACAAGTAGCCGAAACATACCCTTCACCTCTTTGCTTTTCCACGCATTGCATTTCTCTCCAAGTGTGCAGAGCAAGTCGATCTGAACCATGGCGTCCACAATCCTATCCAATGTTGCAGACAGGGCCAAGGAGGCAGTGTCTGGGGAGCGCTCCAAAAAGGTTGAGCAGCTGTCGAGTGTCACGAAGGATGTCCATGATGGGAACTCGACCATTACGTCTGATTATGGCGTTAAGCAGCACAATACGGACGATTGGTTGAGGGTTGTGAGCGACAACAAGAATGGACCTTCGCTGTTGGAGGATCCCTTTGGACGCGAGAAGGTATGGCTCTTCATCCACCACGTGTAAGGAATCCCAATTGATCATGGCAGATTATGCGTTTCGATCACGAACGTATTCCAGAACGCGTCGTCCACGCCAGAGGCTCCGGTGCCTTCGGAAAATTCACTCTCCATGAATCGGCCGCCGATGTTACCTCTGCTGGCATCCTCACTGACACCTCTCGCGAGACCCCAGTCTTCGTGCGCTTCTCCACTGTCCTGGGTAGCCGTGGGTCTGCCGACACCGTCCGCGATGTTCGCGGCTTCGCCGTCAAGTTCTACACCGAGGAGGGCAACTGGGATATTGTCGGGAACAACATCCCCGTGTTCTTCATCCAAGATGCCATGAAGTTCCCCGATGTCATTCATGCCGGCAAGCCGGAGCCCGATTGTGAGATCCCTCAGGCGCAGTCTGCACACAACAACTTCTGGGACTTCCAGTACATGCACCCCGAGGCCACTCACATGTTCATGTGGGCAATGTCGGACCGTGCAATCCCGAGGAGTTACCGCATGCAACAGGGTTTCGGCGTAAACACCTTCACTCTTATCAATGACAAGGGAGAGAGACACTTCTGCAAGTTCACCTTTACCCCTGAGTTGGGCGTACACAGTTTCGTCTGGGACGAGGCATTGAAGATTGCGGGCCAGGACCCCGATTTCCACCGCAAGGACCTTTGGCAGGCCATCGACAGTGGCGCGTACCCCAAGTGGAAGTTTGGTATTCAGGTGATTCCAGAGGCCAAGGAGCACGACTTCGAGTTCGACATTCTGGATGCCACCAAGGTGTGGCCCGAGGATCTGATCCCCACTCGGTACATTGGTACCCTGGAGCTGAACCGCAACCCCGATGAATTCTTCTCGCAGGTCGAGCAGATCGCATTCTGTACTTCGCACATTGTCCCCGGAATTGGCTTCTCCGATGACCCGCTCCTCCAAGGCCGCAACTTCTCCTACTTCGACACCCAGCTCAGCAGGCTGGGCGTTAACTGGCAGGAGCTGCCCATCAATCGCCCCGTCTGTCCCGTCATGAACCACAACCGTGACGGTGCCATGAGGCACACCATCACCAAGGGCAAGGTCAACTACTGGCCAAACCGCTTCTCTGCCGTCCCTCCCACCAAACCTGAGAACGGCGCCTATGTCGACTTCCCTGCGAAGATCGCCGGCATCAAGGCCCGTACCAAGAGCAAGAAGTTCAGAGAACACATCAGCCAGGCCGAGCTGTTCTACAACTCGCTCTCGCAGCACGAGAAGTTGCATATCACCAACGCTCTGGGTTTCGAGTTGGACCACTGCGACGACCATGTCGTCTACGAGCGCATTGTCGATCGCCTCACGGAAATCGATCTTCCGCTCGCGCAGAGCGTCGCTGACATGGTCGGCGGTGAAGTCCCTCAGGAGGCTAAGCGGCCCAAGCACAACAAGACGGCCAAGGGGCTCTCGCAGGTCGAATACGCCCCTTCGACTCCTACGATCGCCACCCGTATGGTCGCCATCATCATTGCAGATGGCTACGACCCGATTGCTTACAATGGCATCCGTGCCGCTCTGTCTACCGCTGGCGCCCTCCCCTTCACCATCGGTGTCAGACGCAACAAGATCTGGGCCGCTGGCGAGGAGAAGGGCAGCAAGACGGGCGGCGTCCAGCCCGACCACCACCTCGAAGGCATGCGCTCCACGCTCTTCGACAGCGTCTTCATCCCAGGCGGGGCCCAATCCGTCGCCACGCTCCGCAAGAACGGACGTGCCGTGCACTGGGTGCGCGAAGCCTTCGGCCACCTCAAAGCCATTGGTGCGACGGGCGAGGCGGTCCAGTTCGTCCGCGACGCGTGCGACTTGCCTGGCATGCAGTTCTCGACGAGCGCTGAGGTGGTGGAGAGTTATGGTGTTGTGACCGCGGCGGATGTGCAGCCCCATGGGTTCAAGGAGGCATTGAACTTGGTGAAGGGCGCTAAGGACTTCTTGAGCGCGTATGGGTTTGCGATTTCCCAGCATAAGAATTATCAGCGCGAGTTGGATGGGTTGAGCGCTATGGTGGCTTATTAAGCTTAGGCTGTGCTGTGCTGCCTAGGGAAGGATGATGGAGCGATAAGAGGTAGTGATTTTCATGAGATATGAATTTGATACCATGGTTTTATACTTGCGCGAGTGCATGACGATGGCTTCTTTGACAACCATGGTTCGAATTGGTCCGAGTCCGGTGAATCGTTACTTTGCATCATGGAGAGATAGATCACTTTGAAGCTGAAAGTCGCTTGGGGTTGTGTTAGGATGTTGCGAAGAAGAGCGCAAGGGATCTCTCTCTGCCCATTGCTTGAGCTGTCTTCAGGAAGGTTTGTTAGTTTGTTAGAGGGTAGTGGCTCACCAGGGTAGCGTTTCGGTCGGCGTATGAGGATATATATATAGAGGCTGATGAGGAGGAATATGCGGGGTTGAAACGTTTTGTTCCGTGGTCACCAGCAACAATGTCGCTCTACCTCGCCTCCGAAGTTTCCTTTGGTGTCTGATGCATGATGAAGATGAGGAGTGGAAGAAGATTTTTCCATATTTCTGCACAATCCTCAATCGAGAACGTGCAAAAAGGGCGACTTACTCAGCAACAGCGCCATGAATCGGTGGCTTGCCCAGACAGACCAATCGGCTACCCGAAGTCAACGGTTTCTCAGCGTTTGCTTTTTTTCTCCTCTCCTCTTCCCCTCGCAAGGCGGATGACAGATAGATGGGATAGGACAGGACCTAGCCTAGCATACCGGCAGTAGGCTAGACGAGGGGCGACGGCGGGCCCAACGTTGTGCTCGTGCCGATTCGCTCTTCGCCTAGCCCAGGCCGCTTTTTCCTTCTGAAAATAATTGTGATTCAAGCGCGTGGTTGCATGCACCAGGGCCTCATAGCTACCGTTTTGATAGCTTGGCACAGGAATGGCGAAGATTTTAGCGTTGGGCCCTTGCAAGGTGAGAAGTGCCTAGCGTATACTACATATGTAGAGACGTCGGGTCTAACAGAGGTTTTGCCGTGGGCAAGCGATCGTGCATCGAAGCAGTGATGCGGATCCGTTGTTGGAACTTGGCTGCGAATATGTCTACACTTTGGTATGATTCGGTGCCATCTATGGCACGGTAGCGAGGTCAGTGCCATCCATCCACCCTTTTTGAGTGGCGTGCGGAAGGCTGCAGGCACTAGATGGGATAATCGGCTGTGGAGAGATCGTCCTCGGGGTTTCTGCGGAAGTTGAGGACAGAAAGTTTGTTGACCATTGGAAAGGTGGTTAGGAGGAGGCATCCTCCTGAAGCTTGAGGCGCGCTTGCTGTTGGTAAGCGTAGCGCTTGACAAATCTTCCGAATACTTCCTCACCGACGGCGAAGTAGAGGTGGGGCAACCCTGAAAAGTCTTGGAGCAAGCGTAATCCTTCTGTTTTGGGGATGGGCGCGCATGGCAAAGACGGTATGGCGTTTGTTCTGTGGACGGACTGAGGGCCGATGCAGCAGGCTGCCGGTCTCGAGAAGTGGAGGACCGTTGTTTGCCGGCACTGGCCTAGAACGCTGGCGACGCTGGCGTCCAGATTCCAGATCCCTATAACCACTCAGGTTGGATCGAACATGGTGGACTAGGAGGAGGAGGATGGTGATGGAGAGGGGTAGGGACAGTTGATGGAGGGGGAAGGGTGGAAGTTTTGCTGGTATCCAACCCCCACATGTCAGGATCTTAACACCCCTCTATCCGTAAGGCACACACAAACACACACACCCAAACACCCCGCACTTGGCCGGCGAGGGACGGGAGCACAGGGGAGGGAGGGACGTTGCTTGAGACAAACCTCGTTTTCTCAGACGTGAATCATGTCGCTAGTTTATTAGAGGCCTCGGCGGGGGAAGCCTTGCTGGAATGGTGGACGAGACGAGGTTGAAATAATGGCAATCTTGAGAGATGTGGGGGAATCGGTGCAGTGTTCTCGGTACTGTGTATCTATCTGGAATGTGAGTGTGCAAGTACTTAGCAGCGTGACACAGCCCAAGGGGGAGTGATAAGCCACATCTCTTGGGGCTGCCCAAAAAAACAACAACAATGAGAATAATGAAATTCCAATTGTGGCAGGGAT
This sequence comes from Westerdykella sp. P71, assembly GCA_019022765.1. Taxonomy (NCBI): domain Eukaryota; kingdom Fungi; phylum Ascomycota; class Dothideomycetes; order Pleosporales; family Sporormiaceae; genus Westerdykella; species Westerdykella sp. P71. The sequence continues at coordinate 53,034 of JAFHBW010000093.1, forward strand.
GGGGCTTTGTTGGAAGGGCGAGAGCGAGGGCGGCTGCGGCACAGGGGCGTCTATTTTGGCCATTTTCTTTGTTGGCCAAGTCCAACAAAAGGTGTCGTGTTGGAGTTATCGAACGATCCGTTAACAAGCTTGGAGCCAGGGGATCTACGACGGGCCGAAGCGCTAGTTCCATAAGAAGACTAGCGTAGATGCAAAGTGCGCCGCTTTTGAGAGAAGTCGAAACTCGACAAGTTGACAAGTTGACAAGTTGACAGTGCAGGTGGTGGAATTCACAGCACCGCGGAGGACGACTACTGTGCACTGTGCCCCGTACTGTCGACATGCAACACTTCCCATCACCACCAACCCCCCACTTCACTGCGGCACTGCCAACAGCAATGGAGACACAACGGCGTCTACCGTCGTGCAAGCCTCATCGCCGGAGGATTTTCCCGTCACCCTCAGCCTTTCGTTCCCCTTTTGTTGTGACAGCACTGACAGCCCGCCCCCGACGACGGGGTCCCTGGTAACTGTGCGATGCCCAAAAAGCCGTTTGCCCAACGCTGCTGTACGGTCCTGGTGGTGCTGTATCCGCAAAGCAGAGAGAGCACCTGATCGACTGACGACTGACGACATGGCCTCTGTGTGTTCCTGTGCCTCTGTGTCTGCTACCCGTCAGTATACGACATGAACAGCGGCTGCGATGTCGATGCAAGGGCTCTGGCTTTTCGTCCCACGCGTCCTTCTGTCGTCAACGACACGTTGCACCCTGACGGGAGTGTCTGCGCAACGCCGCAACCCGTCCACTTCGATTTTACTTCCTCAAATGGTCAGCGTACACGGTCGACGTCTCACAGCAGGAACATTAAAACATTAACATGGGTGCCATGCGGCCGGCAGTGACCCTCACAGGCTCGCACAGCAGCGCCAGGTCGTACCGCAAAAAAGACAGAAAAGAAAATTCCACAACCATGCTAGCCAGTGGTGGCCCTCCGCATGATCAGGATCTAGGGAGCAGCATTGTCTGTCACTTGTCAACGGTGAACCTTGCGCAGCCCATGATCGGAGAGACGGAGAGATGGAGAAATGGAGAAAGGGGAGGGATTCGGACTCATTCCCTTATTTTACATATTCCCTTGAGGGGGTTCGGTTTTCAAAACAGCGACCCTCGGCTTCGACGGAGCGGAACCTGGGATGGCTGGTCACTGGAGACTCTGCCACTCTGGAGACTCTGGCAGCGGGAGCAGACAGGCCGTGTTCAAACGCCGCGCAGGGCTGATGATACTGGCGCCAGGAGTCTTGGACAGGGCTGCGGCGCGCTTTTCTCCCGTTGGCGATCTGCCCGTAGTCCGCCGTGGAGTCTCCTCAGAAGCGCACAGCGTTTGCGGGTCCCCGGCTAATACTGTGTACTGTGGTAGGTCCACTTGCCAGTTGCCAGTTGGAACTTGAAAGGGGCCCAAGGGGAATCATGGATGGGGGAGGGCTCCCCATGGGTCCCCATGGCGTCCTTGGGGGACTCCGCGTTTGATGTTCAACGGCTTTGACCGACTCCCAACTGTCCATGTGAAGACGTTGACGAAGAAGCGAAGTACTTTGCAAGTTGGGCTCTCCAGTCAGCGTGTCGCTCTGGGTGGTGGGTGTGCACACGGTCGAGGGCACTTCGCGCTTGCGGCTAGAGAGGGCATGCGATTGGCAAAAGAGGACTGCAAGCCAACACGGCGAGGACTCAGGAGCCGACCAGGACAGACCCTCCCGCCGCCGCATTACGGTCCTGTCACCATGTCTGTCTCTCTGTCTCTCTCTCTCTCCTCCACGTCTCCTCCGGCCTGGCTGCGTACACAGGATGCAAGCTGCGGCTCGATAGGCCGGGTACCCCTTGACGAGAGGGCCGATGTGCCCAGGTGGTGCAGCGGTGCAGGTGTGTGCCCAGGTGGTCGTGGACGGTGGACCAGGGGCCACACGACTCTCACTCCAGGGCTCCCAGGTGTGACCCAGTGTGGACTAGGCGTGAATCCGCGCCGCCGTGGCTTCGCACGGATTCAACGGCTGTAGAAGACTGCAGCCCGTCGCACTCATGTTGCAAACAGCGGCAGTAATCTAGCAGCTTGACATGGCTTGACTGCACCGCTCCGCTCCCCTCCCGCCTGCTCGGGCTCCCGCTCGCGCTCAATGTCCCCTCTTATAAAAAGTCACCCCACGGCCCCGACTAATTCCTCTTTGGTCCTCCTTGCCTGCCAATTCCTCAGAATTCAGACCCTCTCTCCCTCTCTCCCTTTGCACCTCCCTCTAACGGTGCCTTCGCTGCCAGAAACGGCCTATATCCATACTTCTCCCCTACCCCCGGAGACGAACCCTCCCTCACAACTCTCTGTACTGCACTGTGCCATTGTCACCGAGCTCCAAATCGGCACAAGAACCATATCGTCGACCTTTGTCGTCCATTGTTGCAAAAGGGAAGCTCGACATTTGGAAAAGCTCCCATCTCCAGCCAATCAGAAGCCTCGAATCCCTTCACCTCCCTCACCACCCCGCCTTCGACACCTCGACGAAGACGCCCTGCGCATTCCCAACCGCCCGCGCCCACTGCGGACGCCCAGTGCCACCCCGTCCCTCGTTCGGCAGCCCTGCTCGCTAGCCAACATGTGTACCAAAGTCGTCCACCACTACAGCTGTGGCCATCAGCATGCCGAAAAGGCCCCCTGCGCTACCTCGAGAGGCACCGACTGCCGGACCCTCAATGTCAAGGACGTCAAACACGACGAGAAATGTGACAACTGTGATCACTGACAGGTACGCTCTCCCGCCTATCGCCATCGGTCCCACCCGGCGCCGCTCGCATACCACACCGTCTGACAAATGTCTTTGCAGTGTGCCACCGTAGACTTTATCCGGACGACGCCCCATGACGGCCGGTGGCACGCAAACGGGTGTCAAAAATCATGGAGTCGTAGTTGCCTTTGAGCACAATACCTCCTTGGATTCAAAAGAGTCCCGAGGCACCTAAATAAGCCTCCACAGCCGACAGGCGGGACTTCTCTCCACGACGACAGACTGCATTTAATGGCGTCACGGACAAAAGTGCAGGCGTATGGCTAAGGCATTGGACTCCACGTTACAGGCACCGTGAGTCTGGCGTTTGGATACAGGCTGGTTCTTTTCGTTGCTTTTGCATAGCACTCGGCATGCTGCTGTGCACCCTTTCCTGCTACCACTCCACTTATGGGACGATTTTTCTTGGCATTTCATACCCGGGAGAGATTCCCATCATATCTCTCTCCACCATTCCATCTTCTCTCCGTTTCGATGCTTTTTTTCTCCATAGGGGCGTTTCCTCACGCCGGATTGGGCCGGGACAGGAGACATGGAAGGACAGACATAGTAAAACGAGTCCAATTAATGTATGGGCGCCTGAGACAGCTTCCCTGAGGAATGCATCGTTTCGTAAGTGCGCCGTTGCTTGCCCAAGGTTCGTCCGCGTGCAGTTCGTCAGTACCGTGTCATTCACACCAATCACCTCCAGCTGATCTACCTGCCCGTTGAGAAGTTAAGGCTGCAGATATGCACCACCGTTTCTCGCCAATCGCTCCAGGCAGGCCGCGTATGGCCCTGCGCCGTTGGCTGGCACGGCAAACTACCTCAAATCAGCTTGGAAAGTCACGACAGCCTCATTCGTTATCGATATTGGGCCTGCACCGTCCAATATCGCAGTCGTGGCACTTGCACCCCAAGGAGAGTGGACTGTGACGGAGCTGGAGTGGGTGTCCTGGGCTGCGGCGTGATAGGACGCCCAGGACCGGTATAGTAGCCTCTGTCATGCAGCGCTCGCCAGATCCCTTGGGGGCAAGCCGACGCTCTCGAACCTGGGAATTCGCTGTTGAGCTGCATCACGGAGCAAGAGTAAGACCACCGCCCACTGATCCTCCCGCTCCTGCTGGAACGGGCCGCCTGCCACTGCCACCACCACCGCTCACCAAGCTAAGCAGTGAGCACCGTCACCAGTCACTGCGTCCCATGCAGGAGGAGAACGCCTCTACAACCTTTTGCAAACTCCCAAGCTTAAGGCTAGTGGACTGGCCAACTATAACCTAGCGTTCATCCAGGATCCAGGACATCGTCATGTAAACCCCCCTCTCGTTTCATGTGATACTGCGGCGAGGCCGCCTGTATATAAGATGTTGTGATCTTCATATAGCCGAGTATGAGGCGTATATCGGTCTTGATATAGCTCCATTGGCCGCCATGCTGCTGACCTGCACTCCCCCCTGGCTTCCAGAACGACTTTCTGGCTGACTTCCGGGGTTGGGTTAGAGACACCCCGCGGCAATATCAACCATCTCCACCGTACGCAGGCCCTCAGGCAGGCCCTCGAGGCTCAGGGTGTGGGCACAGTAGTGGACGGGACCCTGGCCTTTAGAAGCGGACTTAGGAAAACGTCCACGGTCCACCACCCATGTTCCCCATCAAAAGTCCCCTTGGGCCTTGGCCGTTTTAATAAATCTGCCTTGCAATGTATATGCAACCAGCGTCTACCGCCGCGGACCCCTAGCCGCGTTGGTGCGCCTCGTTTCGCTTGCCCGTTGCCTTCACCAGGGCGATTCGTTCGTCACGCAATCTGGCTGCAGGATAGCCAGTTACATATGCACGCGGCATGCGGCTCTGCTTTGCTTCGAGTTCTTTATTTGGGTGCTTCCCCGATGGAACTAAGCTTTCTTCCCGAGAACGTGACCAGAGAAACTCGATAAAGAGCGGCCTGGGTGGATCGCTACCTTATGACGTCCGGCAAGGGCTTGCAAGAGCGTTCTAATAAAAATCGATGTGCTGTGACGCGTGATCAAATTTTGAGCGCATGGGGGTGAGAGCTCTTGAGGATTTTGATATGAGTCCAGGATGGTGTTGCGCGGGCGCCTCCTAAGCTTCCACGCGAGCTCGGTTCGCTTGCTGGCGCCCCGCAAAGAGGCAACCCATGACATCCTCCATGTCCCTCTGTTTAACCACAACACTCCGTGTCGGATACCGATGTCCATCGACATCAACTGGGAGACGCTCACGGGCGGGGCCGACGGCATTGCTCGTGCGGAGACCATCCGCGCCTTCATCCACGACCGATTCCAGCAGATAACGCTGCCGCGTTTTATCCGATCCGTCCACGTTCATTCGTTCGACTTCGGCAGCGTCCCTCCAGAGATTGAAATCAAAGATATCTGCGATCCTCTACCAGACTTTTACGAGGAGGATGAAGATTACCCAGATGGCGACGAAGGAGAGGATCCTGGTCCCGACCACCAGCGTGACCACCACCGCAATGAACTGCCTTCCCGCCCCATCAAGGACCGCCGTAAGGAGTCCACCGAAAGAGCCGCTCGGGATGCCGAAGGACCTCCCAGGCCTTCACTGCCTTCGCGGTTAGCACCTTCCTACGTCAACGGGGCGCCTGGGTTGCGCTCGTCTCTTGCCTCTGCCGACCAGATTGGTAATCCTCTCCTCCCCAGAGCATCGACCCCCGGGATTCCTGGAGGCACCTCCAACATCAACTACTTTCATCTTCCCCTGAGCGCAGGTCTCTCTGGATCTACCACCCCTCTGGCCGCCGTAGCCGGAGCTCAACTCCAAGGATGGCCAGACTACCTCCATGGCCGCCCAACCACACCCACCAATATGCGTCTCCGCAATGTCGCTTCATTTGGCTCTCTGACATTGACTCCCCAATCCAACCCGGACCCTAGCACAAGGCCTTCGTCTCAGCACCAGCAAATCAATGCCTCAAGAAGGAACTCGGTTGCAGAGTCGACCGGACCACAATCCGACGATGGCTCTGCTGGCACATCCTCTGTCTCACCACCGCGCATGCGCGAAAAGAGCCCAGAGGATGTCCAGGTGGTAGCGCACGTACAGTACTCTGGGGACATCAAGCTATCGCTCACCGCAGAGATATTGCTTGACTATCCAATGCCAAGCTTTGTGGGCATCCCTCTGAAGTTGAACATCTCCGGCCTAACCTTTAACGGAGTGGCCATCCTGGCGTATATCAAGAGGAGGGCGCATTTCTGCTTTCTGTCACCCGAGGATGCCGATGCATTGGTGGGTGCTGAAACAAATCACCACTCACTGCACGCGGATTCGCCCCTTTCGCACCAGCATGATGACAGCAGTCAACGACCCCGGATTGGGGGACTCTTGGAACACATCAAGGTGGAGAGTGAAATCGGCGGCAAAGGCGACGGGAAACAGGTCCTGAAGAATGTCGGCAAAGTAGAGTCCTTCGTGCTGGAACAAGTGAGGCGCATCTTCGAAGAGGAGTTCGTCTATCCCAGCTTTTGGACATTCCTGGTATGATCTTCAGCCTGAGCCGATCCCGTGTCGAAATTCTCCGCGCTCGACCAACTCTCTGATAAAATTCCCCTAGCGGGATGTTGTGTAGCCAATGGCTTCGCTGGCATGTTACCTGCAGCCTTGCATGGCCATGGAACCGGAAAAGGCAATGACAGCTACACACAAAGCGCAAAAAGAGAGGGGAGCAGTCAGGCGACCCGCAGCCGTCACTCCCAATTGGCGGGACGTTGCGGGACTCTGAGGAAATACAGGCAGGCACAAAGCCCGCATTGGCCCTCGATTTTCCTCTCGCGAAGTCGCACGCACATCAGGGTTTTCCCGTTGGTCGGCAGGAATTACGTTACAGCGCAGAGCGAGTGTGGTACAACAGGAGTATTCTCTTTAGGGCAGCTGGTCCACCTAACACAGAGAACGTGGGCCCTTTTGGGCTGTCATTCATGCCTAAAGCGCAGACACAAATGCGAACAAAGTTTTTTGACAGGTCCAAGAATAGGGGTAGTTGTTACCATCATGATTACTGGCGGCGGAAGTCAGGCCATGTCTGCATCACAAAAACTGGTACAGAATTACAGCATGCCGCTTGGACCTGCTCTGTACCCCCTCTTTCGTTATCTCCATGTCGAATTGGTCTTGGAAAACCTGCCATCCGGAGGACCACATTCTCGCCTCGCATTCGTCACCCGGTGGCCCTTTGGGTTGAACAGCATTTCCTACCCATCATGTGCGCAATGGGCCTTCTTCTCCTGTCGTAATGGCCCCTTTCGGCCAGATGCGTCCTGCCCAAGTACTCCCGCGATTCCAGTTCCCGCCTCAACGGATCCGCCATTGGGCCTCCGCTCCCCCCAGTAGCCTTGCATCCATCCCTCGCGCTTCGCCCACATGATCCTCGCAGAACTATTGCTACCGCCAACTCCTTCGCGCGTCACTGTCCAGTGTCGACGCTCGCTCGCTCGACAATCGAAATGCCCTCACCTCGTTGCATCATGCTGCTGCAACGGCCCATGCAACACTGCACCCACTTTCGACTACTTGCAGCATACCTGTTGAGGGCATCCAGGGAATAACCTTTGGTATTGATTGCGAGACTCACCCTGAGATATGAAATTTAGATTCCCAAGGCCCATCGCGTACGTTAGCATTCCTATTCTTAGAAGAGGGGAACTGCGAAAAAGAAAAAGGGTGGGTACGTATTCGTCCGCAGGCACGCAGAAGGAAACAAACGAGGCACGCTCGCGGGCGGTTCCCTTTATCAAATGCCCAGTGTACGGCCGCCTTGTAATTATCACATATAGCTCCCAGGAGGTATAACAGCCCAGGGTCAAGTTCGGGGAAGGCGGCGCAGTGGGGTAGCCCCAATCTATCTCTGCTTTGCGACGAGCACAATTATCCTGGTTGTGGACTCTTTGCCCTCTGGTTCCGATCTCTGGATTGATTATTATTTAGCACAAGTCGTCGCGAGGCCCGCTCATGTTTGCGGATATCCCCCAGATTAAATGGAGATGATTGGTTAGAGGGGACCCCCACGTGATGACGATTTTATATATGTTCTCAGGTGGGCGGATGTCGATAGGTCTAGCCAGCTGCCAGCCCTACCGGTGTGGTAGCGAGGTGTGGGAAATGTCATCGCAGAATTTTCCCGTCTGACTACAAGATGCAGTAGTTGGGTTGGCATCTCATCTATCTACCGAGACAACCGGAGGAGGTTTGCTCAGATGGGTGTACGTGGGTACCTCAAGCTGGGTATCGCCTCAAGCTGGGCTGAGCATCACGTGATAGGGGCATTCACCAGCCACCAAAGCCACACGCCACAAGTGGCTTAGCTTTTAAACCCCTCATTGTACCTAGGTATCACCGAACCAACGGCGTCATCACGTTCTCGTTGCCCCACCATCAGCTCCGGCGTAGCTGAAACAGCACCATTGCACACTACTCCAACAAACCGTTTTCCTCCATTTCTCCCTCCCCCAAAAACCCCTCATTTCCCCCATACCTGAGCTCCAAGCTATCCACACACATATACACCCCCCCTACGTTTTCTCTGTCCCTCTCTGACCTCTCCCCTCGGCACCATGCCACCCCCTAAACTCCCCTTCAGCAGCTTCGGCAGCATCCTCCTCCCATGCCTGATCCTCCTGATCTTCTGGGCCCGGCCCACCGCCGCCTTCGGCGCAGGAAACATCGCCTCAATGGCGAAGATCGAGGGTCAGAATTGGAGGCACGGTGATATCGAGGATACGCTGCTGAATCTGCTGATTTCCTCGCGCACGGGGAAGAAATTCAGCAAGATGGATGTGAAGAGAGTGTATTTTGGGAATTGGTTGAGTGAGTATGCCTGTATGGTGTTTTGTTTCGAGGAGAGGGGGCTAATCATTCTCAGGGGATTATTCGCAGGCTGTTGATGTAGGTTTACCTATCGGAGAACTGGACCACGGGCTTTCGTTTTCCCCGTTTGGATCTTTCGGATATGGTGCTTATGTTTTGCGTTAGGTCGGCACGGTCAAGTTTGTCTCAGCAGAGGCTATCCGTATCCTCCTCTGGGTCCTGGGCTTCTTGAGCTTTGGCTATGGAACCAAGGAATTCGAGGTTACCCGAGACCGTCTCGGTTGCTACAGGCCTGAAGAGCACATCGACAATCCCAAGGTCAGTGACGCTCGTACACAGACTTGCTTCAAGCTGACAATCATAGGATTACGCCGATAACGTCGATGCCCGACAATATGACCGTCGCTTGCGTGGACCCGTTGACGAAAGACGCGAACTGAGCATCGACGAGCGCACTGGACTGAAGAATTACATCGCATCGGAGGATCTTGGGATCACCACCTCTGCAGGAATGGTTCGAAACCTGCTGCGTCAGTGCATCAACCTTGGGCGTCGCTCTCGAGGACGCGGGCCCGAGTTCTACGAGGCTCTGAGGCTGCTGGGTACCGCCACCCATTGTCTCGAGGACTACTCGGCACATTCCAACTACACGGAGCTGGCACTGATCGAGCTCGGTGAGCGCAATGTCTTCCCACACGTCGGCCGTAACGCACAGTTCCGCGTGCAGGGCACTCGTGGTCCCGTCTATCCCATCGTTACCGGTACTTTTGGTGGTGTCGACTTCCTGCACAGCGTCATGGGCGAGCTCTCCGACAAAGCGACCCAGTCTGAAATCCAAGAGCTTGAAGGCGCAATCTCCGATGCCGACAGGATGAAGAACAAGAGCATATTCAAGGAACTCCTTGCGAAGCTTCCGGACGGCGTGTTCGGCGGCAAAGACGAAGCTGGCAAAGCCGACGAACTCGAGAACAATGCCAACGCTGCAGCCATGGGAAACATGCACATCAGCCCCAAGGAACCCGAGGCCTTCACTCAGCAGTTGGATATGCTTGTCAAGCAGATCTACCCGATCATGGAGTTTCACGATGAAATCATGCAGTCCATCTCCGAGTTCATCGAGAAGATCCCTATCATTCCCGACCTGATCGAGAACCTCCAGGAGCAGCTCAACATCTTCGTCTTCAGCCTTCTTGCGCCCTATGTGCTCCCCATTATTGGCCAGATCAAGGCCGAGTTGGAGACGGGCTCCTCGGAGGTCATCGAGAGCTCCCGCAAGGCGCAGCACGTTGTGTTCAATGATGACCACTCCACCGACCCTACCCACAGTATGTTGTCGAAGGACCACTTCAGCAACGTGCTCAACGAGCCGGCCGGACGCGTCGCATCCGAGGTCCTTAAGTGGGTTGTGCCCCAGATTGTGCAGTGCTGGGACGATGACCGTGTCGATGCTGAACGCACCATTCAACGCATCATCAACGGAGTGTTCCACCACCCCGCGCTGTACCGCTATGGTGAAGACGGCGCCGCCGATGGCCGCGCTATCATGTTCCGCACCGTGGAGAACTGGTGGAACGGACTCTCTGAGCGCGCCAAAAATGATCTTCGCGACAAGCTGAGCCGTGAGGGTGTGCAGAATGGTCGTAATCACAAGGAGGGTGTTCACGATAGCGGTCACGGCTGCGGCAAGCCTCTCGGTATAGCGAACAGCACGACGGGCGGGAAAGGTGGGAAGAACGACCCCTTCCAGAACGTTGGAACGCAGGCGGGCAAACTGGCCAGTGAGGCCGTTGGCGGAGGTGCTATTGGCGGCATTGTTGGTGGGCTCGTTGGATCCATCGGAGGAAATCTCCTAGGGGATGCGTTCGGAGGGGATGAGAAGAAGAGCAAGAAGAGCGAAAAGTATGGGGGTGACGGATCGTATACGCAGTCGTACTCCGAGTCGGGCTACCATGAGAAGAAGTCCCGAGATGATTCGGAACGTTACGGCCGTGCCGAGTATACCACAACGCAGTATCCAAGCGGTGGTCGTACGGAGGAGTTCTCGAGGTATGAGCAGGATCAGAGAGCCGGCTCCTACGGCTACCAGCAGAGGGTCGAGACGACCGGATATGGTGGTTCTGGAGGGTACGAGAGGCATGAGGAGCGCAAGTATGAACGTGATGGCCAGTATCGTACGGAAGACACGCGTGAAGGATACGATAACCGTGGGGAGTATTACAAGGAGGAGAAGAAGTGAGCTACACCCCTCTCAAAGGCATTTTTATCGATGCTAATGACCATTGTAGGAAGCACGGCAAGAAAGACAAATATGGCCGCGACCACTCCGAGGAGGAAGAGTCCAACGACGAAGACGACTACGAGAAGCGCCGCAAGAAGGAGCAGAAGAAGCGCGAAAAGGAGGAGAAGAAGCATCATAAGAAGGACGAGGACTCGGGCGATGAGTACAAGGGCCGTAGCGGCGGTGGATATGGAGGTGGAGGCTACCAGAGCAGCTACGGGGAAGAGAGGAGGTACGGCGAGCAGCAGAGTGGTGGTTACGGAGGCGGATACGGCGGTGGCAGTCAGGAGTACAGCCGCGGTGGGGATGAGTACGGTGGTGGCCGCCAGGAGTATGGATCTGGCGGGTATGGCGGTGGAGGCGGAGGGTACCAAGCCTCACGTGGATACCAGGAGGAGTCTTATGGTCGTGAGCGTCGCCGCGATGAAGATGAGTACGCCTCTGGCGAATATGAGTCTGGTGGTGGATATCAGCAGGGTGGCGGATATGGCGGTGGAGGTGATGACGAGTATGAGAGCAGGTATTGAAAGGGTGGTGATTCGGGTCATGTGTGGCCAGTCTGCCTTTTTGGCTATCTAAGAACGGGGCATGCGAGATGAGATAATGAGACAATCAGCTAGCGAGTGAGCGGCAAAGGTAAATGAATTCAAAGTTCTTCGCGCGTATGAGGGAGATTGATTCCCTCGATTCTCTTATCCTGGTTGGCCATGGATTTCATGGCGTCAAATGATGCGTGACATCCTCAATTATGCATCCTTATGCATCCGCACTATCATGGCATTTACAAATGCTTTTTGGTACAGCGGAAGTGTACAGTACAATGCTTGGGTGCCGATAAATGATACGGCATGATGCGTTCGATACATCGCCTGGTAAATCAAGTGAAAAATGCAACCCAATACCCGAGAAACGAACTACCTGCCCGAATATCCACAGCAAAAACATAAACTCTGCCAGCCCTTCAGACAATAGAGATCAGAATACCAAAGAGACGTGGAGTGAACGAAGCCCTCTCATGCCCAACTCCTATCCCAAACCCATAGCCCTCCCTTTCTCACCCACTATCCCCTCCTACTTCTTCTCCACTTTCTCCCTCCTACCCCCTCCAGAGCTAAACAACCTCTTCATACCACTTATCCCAAACCTCTTCCCACTGACACTCCTCTCGCTCTCCCCACTCTCACTGACGACATCCGACCCCCTCGTGGACGGCCGACGGAGCGTATACGGCATACGCAGTCTCTTCCCGAAACCGCTGGCGCTGCTGCTGCTCTGGGGTCTTGTGCTTTGGCGCGGGAGGGAGGACCAGGGGCGTGCGTGCCGCAGCGGGGGCGATTGAGGTTGTGCGGGTAACGGTTCTCCACGTCCCTCCTCGTCCTCGCCTTCTTGGGACTGTCGTTCCTGGAGTCTGGGGAGGAGGAGGGGAGACGCGGAAGGTGGGGATGAGGGGTGCCATTGGGAAGATTGAGGGGTGCGAGGGGTGCGAGGTTCTGTTGCTGCTGTTGTGATGGGGGTTTGTGGGGTGCTTGGGAAAGTAGATACCGTGTTTGAGCGAGGGGTTGTTGGAGGGCGCGGAGAGGAAGGGGTAGCGCCGGGTGTGCTGGGACGGCGCTTGTGGAGGACGGCGCGCTGTTTCTTTCTGGTCGGATTGTCAATCAATGCGAATCGGAAGATCAATGGAAGGAGGGACTCACGGCGTCATTTTCTTCTCCAAATCGTGCAACTGCGCCTCGCTCGCCTTCAGTGTGCTCTTCAAGTCCCGTTCTGTCTGCTTCACTCCCTTAAGTTGCTCCACCGTGTCTTCGCGCAGCTTCCTCAGCTTCTCAAGCTCTCCTGCCCAATCTTGCATACCCTCGTCGCTGCCATTCGACTCAGCAGGGCTCTTCCGGCTCAGGGGTTTCCCGAGCCCCGCCACTACGCCTACGTTTCCCTCCTTCTCGTCCTCCACTTCTTTTTCTTCTTCGTCTTCCTCTTCATCGGGTTGTACTACGCTATCATGAGGCTCACCTCTACCTGCCCTTGCCTCCGCCTTAGTCTCCTCATGTGCCAGAGCCTGAAGGTGCTCGGTCTCCGACTTCAGCTTACTCAGGACCTCCTCGAGCGCGTCCTTGTCCCTTTTCAGCGTCTTGACCTCCTCCTCCATGTCCCTCAGACTCTGGACAAACTCGGTGCGGCTGGTCTTGAGTTCGCTGATCTCGGCCTCTTTGCTGCTGAGACTAGATTGGAGGTGCTCTTCTTTACTGCGAAGGGACGTGTTTTCGTTTTTGAGTGTGTCGAGCTCCTTCTCCTTGTTGGAAAGCTGGTTCCTATATTCGTCTCTGGTTTCCTGGAGAGCCGCGAGCTTTCCCTCGGACTCCTTCACAAAATTGACAAGCCGCTTTTCGCTATCCTGCACTACCTCCTCCGCCTTTCTCACGTCTTGCTCCATCTTCTCGAGGAACTTGTTGAGGCGCTCATTGTTCTCTTTTACGGATTTGAGCTCCGCCTCCGTCGCCGCGAGACGCTGTCCCATCTCCTCGTCGCTTACTACATGGCTCGTATATTTCTGCTGCATGGCTTGGACTTCCAGCTCCGCCTCTTGGAACTTGGCTACCGCAATGGTGTTCTCAGACTCTGTTTCAACAAGACGGGTTTTGGCGTGGCGCAGATCGATTTCGAGTCTATCGTTGAGGGCGGTAAGTTCCTTGAGCCGGCCTTCGGTTTCGGCGTTGTGGACTCGCAAGTCTTCCAGCTCTTTGCGCATACCCGAAGTTGTTGATTTCGATCCGTTCAATTCGTCTTGGGCTTTTGTCAACGAAGCCTTCAGAGCCTCGATCTTTTGTTTATAGTCCTCCTCCAGTGCCTTTGACTGTGCTGAAGCCTCTGCCTTTGCTTCCAGTACATGCTTTAGACGGCCCTCGGCGCCCTTCTTGGCTCGTTCCATCTGGAGAATCTGTTCTTGTAACTCATTCTCGGCCTTGTTAGACTTGATCAAACGATCTTGGAACTCCGTGATCAGATCCTTCCTCCTGTTGTCTGAGTCACGAGCATCCTTCAGTTGGTCCTGCAACTCCTTAATAGATAAGGTCAACGCAGCAATCTGCTCGCGCTGAGCCTTCTCATCCTTCTTCGTCTTAGCAGCAGACCCCTTCGTTGCTTCGACGAATTCCTGCAGTCGACGCTCGGCTTGTTCTTTCGCCTGCCGAAGGCGTTGAGTTTCGTGCCGCAAATTTGACTTTTCCTTTTCAGTAATCTCCAGCTCCTTGCGCAAATCCTCCATAGCTACCTCCATCGAGGATAGTTCGTTCTTCGTGTTCTGGACGTCCATGAACAATTCGGAACTCGCGCGCTGGGCCTCGGCGATCTGTTCTTTCAGCGAACCATTATCCTTCTTCGACCTCTCAAGCTCGTTGCGGATAATCACAGTCTGTTCGTGCACTTCCTTATTTGACCCTTCCGCAAGACTGACTTCCTGCTTGAGAGACAGGTTCGCTTTCTCCGACTCCTTTAGTCGCGAGATTGCTGTCTGGAAAGCGCTCTCAAGTTTGGCCTTCGACGCGTCAGAGTCATCCAGAGACGCTTGTAGAGCCTCTTTCGCGTCCTTCACGTCTTTCAACTCATCTTGAACAGCTCTGTAGGCACCTTGCAAACTTTGGTGAGCGTTGTTGGCGCGATTCACTTCTTCCCGTAAATCGGCCTTCGATTGTTCCACCTTCTTTATTTTCTCACGAAGGTCCGAAATAGTCATCTCGAAGGAAGCGGATCGATCGCCATGACTACCCAAATCTCCTCGCAGTTCCGAAATCGTCTTCTCCGCATTCTCCAGCTCCGTTTTTAGAGACAATTTCTCATGCTTCAGTTTCTTGATTTCGTCATCCATCTTGGATGTGCTCTGATGCGCGGCAGCCAACTTCTCCTGATTCCTCTGCAAATCGGCTTGCACACTCTTATGTGAGGTTGACAGGACTGTTAGCTCTGCCTTGATCCGGTCCCTGTTTTCGATTTCCTTCTGCAGCTTGTCCTGCGTCTTCCTGAGGACCTGTTCCTGGGCCACCTTTACGAGCTGGGTACGCTCTAACTCGAGTTGCAGGTGCTTGATGGCGTCGCGTGCAACGGCTAGTTTATTCTCGAGTGTTTCGATGTCTGCGGGCTGGTTGCGTGCACTCGCTAGCGCCGTTTCTGCCTCTCTTCTCAGCTCCTCGGAGGCTTTCAAGTCGTCGCGGAGGAAAATCGCTTCCCGGTCGGCTGACTGGAGTTTATCGGAAGACTCCTTGAGTTGCTTCTCCAGAGACGCCACAGCCTGTTCTACCCTCCCCAGAGGTTCCTTGTCCTCGGACGTTGGCAGACGTTGTAGAGAAAGACTCTCTCTTCTTACTGTTTCCAGTTCGTTCTCAGCTTGCTTGCGAAGATTCTCGGATGTCTTGATCCCGTCGCGGAGAAGCGACTCTTCGGTCTGCAAGGATTTGATTTCCTCCGAATAGTCCTGGATTTGGTCCTCCATGGAAAGAACCTTTTGCTCCAAAGTTCGCACAGAATCGCGATTGTCTCCGGTGACGGCATCCAATTTCGAGCGGCATCCATCATGGTCATCGATTTGGCGCGACAGTGCAGCTTCGCGCTCCTCGGCTTCGCGGATCTGAGTCTTCAGCTTAGTAGTCTCGTCTTCTAGTTCATGGATCCGCGTCTCTAGCGTTTGTACCGTGTTCTGGTGCTCGAGAAGCTTCTGTTCGAGCTCGGTTTTGGACTTTTGTAGGATCCTAACCTCCTCAGAACTGGCTTTCTTCGTCGCTTCCAGGTCCTTGATGGCTTTGCCCCTCCCTTCCAGTTGCGATTTTAGCTCCTTCTCGGACTGCTGCGCCTCTGAAAGCTGCGATCGCACGGAACGGATCGTCTCGTCGCTGTCTGCCTTGGACTTCTCCAGGCTGGAGATGCGCGACCGATATCCCTCCATTTCTTTATCGAGAGCTCTCTGCTTACCCTCCAGCGTTTTCGCATTTTCCGTACTCCGTAGACACTCGGACTGCAATGTCTCGATTCGATTTCGACAAGCGATTAGAGCCTGCTCTATTTCGCGTCGGGCTTGTTCCATGTGCTCGTCGGAGACACGGGCATGGTCCGCACTATAGGGAAGCCCAGCGTGATCCCAGAGCCCAGTTAGACCCTTGGCTTGTGTGGTGTCCTGGGATGCCGCATGTTGCTGATCATGTTCGAGTGGGTGGTACGGTGCAGCCGAGGCTGTTGAGAGACGCTTCTTCTTGGAACGCTTCTGCGTCTTCGTGTTTGGCGAGGCATCTGCGGATATTCCCGAGTTAGCACGATTCCAATAGCCATCGGAACCAAACCTACACTGTTGAGTCAACTTGGACGCACTCTCCAATGTCTGCAAAATCTGCTTCGTCCTACGTTCTTCTTCCTGCAAACTCTCCTTGAGCTTGTCAATCCTCTTCTCCGCATCTCGGGTAGCAAGATAGCCATTTTTCCTACTCTTCGCCAATTCCCTCGTTGCATGCGCAATCTTCCTTTCTTTGACAGAGATATTGACTGCCAATCTGAGAGCTAGCCGTCTCAGCGAAGCTAGAGAAGCATTTGCCTGTTCGCCTGCAAGCCGCTGCACCTTGAGCTCAGAGCGCAAAGCATTTCGCTGATTGGTGACCAGGGACAAGCGGGCCCAACCTGAAATGGGCGTAAATAGCTCTACATTTGCCTCTGGGGTGGACACCTTGCTGTCTTTGCGCTCTGCGGTTTTGGGGCTCTCGGATCGTGAATGGGCAAAATCGAATAGTAGGCTTTCTGTGATGGAACGATCTAGGCCCGGTATGGGTGATAGTGACCGGTCCATTCTGGATATCGAAGCCGGGAGGATGTTTTCGAATCCTGTGGAGTGTGAGCGACCATGGCGCTCCTCTCCAGGTTCCTCCCGGACCACGGTGTCTGGTGGCATATTGAGGAAGCTCACGGCCATGGGGACATTAAAGTGATGGGTAAATCCTAAGTTTTCCGAAGGGGATTGGCTTCCATTGGTAGCATTGCATAAAGCAATGCGCTGTTTTGACTTGTTGTCAAGTCGCCGGGCTCATGAGACGTGGTGAGGCGTGAGGGGACTGGTGACGCGAGGACCCTCGGAAAAGTGGGTACAGGCACAATTGAGAAGATGATTGGGGAGTGATAACAGAAAAGGAGAGGAAGAAATAGGAGAAGAAGAGAAGGAGGAAGCAAGGACAAGGAAGAAAATGGGGCTCATGAGTCTGATGTCAAAGTGGGAAGAAGAACGGAATCGAAGCAGCTGCGAGAAGGTTATACCCTGTAGGCATGCCAGCGTCACGAGAGAGGATTGTTATTGGAGAACAGCGGACAGCTGCAGGGCTCATCCGTACACAGTAGGAGGGGTTATAGTCAAGCGGGCCACGGTGGAGATGCCCGGGTGGGAGAGCCCGGAGAGCTGGCCTTGGGTTGCTAGTCTCGCCATGGTGTGCCGATTGACGCAGGCGTACTAGGCTCGCGTGAGACCTTGGAATGTGCGACGAGCTCGGAAGCGGGCCATACAGAACCGCGTTTCATGAGCAGTCCGGACTATTCAGGGTGAGGAATACATGGGAGTTCTGGAAGACACGTTAGTATGACAGCGGGGGAATAATGTCGAATGGCGACTGGAGCGGAACGTGAAGGATGACGAAAGTTGAGGTGCCGCCGTCGCGCTAGTCCCAATCTAGGCGTCTGGTGATAGCTCGATGTCCGGGTCCTAGTGGCTATCACTGCGCTGTTTCTTTGAGCTCGGTCGAGACATTTGTTCTAAAATGGGGAGGGGTCGTTGAGAGAAACGGCGAGCTGAATTGCGGAGTACTTAGGTATTTCATCAAATGACTGCGACCGCCCATCGGGTATGCTAGCGATTCCCCGCTGCCAGAGGTGAAGAGAACAATGTAGAGACCCCATGAACCTTACTATTAGTCCAAAAAAGATGAATGCAGCCGTCGCGTGGCCAATGAAAAAGGCCCGGAAGGGAAAACTAGCAACCAATCACGTGTGCCCATTAGGCCCATTCTCAGTCGGAGCCTCACTTCCAGCCGTTCCCAATGGTCTCTCAATCCTTGGGTTGAGAATCCCCTTTGCATCAATCAGTCCTGCATTGGGATTCACAATCAACCCAAAGCCTGGCCGGTCCAGCTCCCTCACGTCCAAGACCCCTTTTGTAGGGACGGGTTCGTTCAAAAACAGATTGCCAAATACAGGCATCACACTCTTCCCATCCGGACTATTCGCTAGATATTCTTGGAACGGCGAATGCTGTTGAGATACAACAAAGTGATAGGAGTAAGGCCCACTCGCGTGCGGCACAACGGGAATATCGTATGCGGCGGCGTGCGCAGATATCTTGAGGAGTTCGGTGAGCCCGCCGACCCACATCACGTCTGGCTGAAGGATGTCAACGTTTCTCCCTTCAATGAGTTGTCGGAAGCCGTAGCGCGAGTACTCATGCTCGCCAGTCGTGAACTTCACAGTGGGGTGTGCGCGTTTCAGCAGTGCCTGGCCGGATATGTCGTCGGGGGAAAGGCACTCTTCCCACCAATTCAGATTGAGGTCTTTCGTGGCTGCCACAAGGTCAATGGTGTAGCTGACATTGAGGCTCATATAACAGTCGACCATCAGAGGAAAGTCAGGGCCGACCTCTTCTCTGTGTTTCCGGAGGAATTCCACATTTTTCTTGAACCCATCTTGACCTTCGCCTGGCCCATACGGGAGGGGAACCTTGGCGCCGAAGAAGCCCATTTCTTTTGCCGCCAGTGGAGCAGGGCCAGTACAGTAGAAGGAGAGGGATTCGCGCGTGGAGCCTCCGATCATTTTGTAAACCGGCTCGTTGCGTATGTGTCCAAGAAGGTCCCAGAGGGCGAGGTCGATGACGGAAATAGTAGCCAGAGGGAGACCTTTGCGGCCATAGAAGAGAGAGCCACGGTACATTTGCTCGAATAGGTGGTTGGTATTGCGAGGATCTGTACGAGTGGGGTCAGATCGTGGTGGAATACGGGGTTCAGTGACATTTATGGGGCACTTCGATATGTTTGATTTGAATAGAAATGAAAGAAGTCGACTGGAATACCTTTGCCTATAAGAAACCTTTCAAAATGCTCCTGTACTAACCAGCATGCTGGCGGTCCTCCGAACCCCGTGGCGAACCCTTTGGTCCCATCCGAGGCTTCTATCTCCACACAGAAAGAGCCCAGAACGTTGATTCCCCAGCTAGTCCTCGATTTCCTGTACTCTTCATACTGCGACATTGGGGTAGAGATCTTGCTGTCTATCAACCAATGGCCGCCATGGACGTTGTGATAGTCGCCCCCGGAGCCTGGTCCCTGGGTGAGAAAGGTGCGGACATGCTTGATAGTCGGAAAAGCGCGCGCGGCAGCACGCTCTTCTGTAGACGAGGGCATGGTGTAAACAGGAGAGAAAGGAAGAAGTTGAGAGCTGAAAGAGTATGGTAGAACAAAGCAAACGAATCGTGAGGCACAGTGGGCTGAGAGGCGCGGAGCAAAGTACTAAATAGTCAGTGATATGGTGGCACCTGGGCAGCAAATACGCCTCCGACGGAGACTACTTTGCCCTCTCGGTCCATAGCTGGCCCGAGAAAACGTTTGGGGCACCAGCAACGAAGTGGATCTGATCTGGAGGTGTTGCGCACGCGGTTGTCGTTCACGGGAGTGTTGCACGTTGCACGGGTGTGAGACAACCCTGCGAGCTCGAGGTACTAGAGAAGCGCCAGGATCGCCCACGCGGTTTTTGCGCGTATCACTGCATCTCTGAGGAAAGCCATGCCAGCAACGGCGGCCATTGAGAGGCGCAGCTGCGCTTGGGGATTTTTGGTTGGGGGGGGGGGGGCATTGGGGTTCATGTGAGCGTTGTGGAGTGCGCGTGGGCAGGGCGGGGGATTGCAGCTGTGAGATGCGAAAATAGGGGCAACACTTGGCGTGTTTGTCTCATCAGCAGCTCCCTATTAAGTGGAAGGAAAATGCGCCCATTTTCGCATCTCGTGCAATCCCCCAATTCCCGCGGTCTCGGGCATCGCTACTCCGACGTTGTCGCTCGAGGCGCCGAATCTCCTTGCACCCTTCGGAGCTCTCCACCATGGACCTGCCGGCAGCACCGCCAGCCTCGCACGGCCAGCATGCCATCCAGGCCTATGTGAGCCCGGAGTCAAACTCGAAACCCTCTCAGCATTCCCCCATCGTCGACGACGACCATGACCATGACCATGACAACTGGAGTGCCGGTGACGCCTCGAGCGGGGACGAGATCGCCCGCAGCCAGACCGGCGCAGCGAAGCGCAAACGTCCCCTCTCCGTGAGCTGCGAAACGTGCAAGCAACGAAAGGTCAAGTGCGATCGTGGCCATCCAGCATGCGCTTGGTGTATGAAGAACCACTCGCAATGCGTCTATCTGCCCCGGAAGAAGCCAGGTCTCCGTGCGGGCTACGGGAGAGAGCTCGAAGCACGACTGGGTGAGTGAGGGGAGTCCCAAATGCGCGCAGTTTGCCTTGTGCTGATGGATCCTGCAGACAAGCTGGAAGCTCTCATCCAGTCGCAGCAGAACCAGATCAACCAGCTCTCGTCGAACCATAACAGCCAGCTCCTGCCCGCCGTCACTTCACCCGCCCACGAGGGGTCCGTCTTCCGCCCACATGCACCCCCTATCCTGCAGACCCCGCATATTCCTCGACCGGAAACCGCCCTCTTCCTGCAGAAACCCTCCGGTTTCCCTTCACAGAATGCCGTACAGTCCAACCTGTCCGGCGGACTGCATGACACGAGACCCACGCAAACAGTGGGCGGCACGGCAAATGGGTACCACGCTCCCTCCGAGGAGCTGCACCATTCGCTGGGACACTTACAACGCGACCCCTACGCTCATGCACCAATCCATCCTTCCCCCTTCGAGAACGACCGCTTTGCACCCGCGCAGATACCCGGACCCCTGGACCGTGCCTCTATCGACCACCCCGACGATGACTTTCCCCCCTACGACCTTCTGTACGGCCTGGTCGACCTCTTCTTCAAGCACATCTACCCCTGGTGTCCGATCTTGCATCGCCAAACCACCCTGAACTCGCTCTTTGGCGAGGCTACCTTGGACGAGGCGGACCGTATCATACTGCACGCAATCGTAGCAACCACGTTGAAGTTCTCCCAGGACCCGCGGTTGAATGCAGAGAAGAGGAGGCACTATCACAAGAACTCGAAAGAGAAGGTTCTCCTTTATGGGATAGAAAATAGCTCCGTCAAATCACTACAGGCTCTGGTCATACTTGCGTTGGACGTGGTCGGTTGCTCCAATGGTCCGCCAGGCTGGAATCTGTTGGCATTGATTACCCGGTCGGTCGTCCAGCTGGGGCTGTCTACGGAAACGCACTCGCCCTTAGTAGCCCCTCAATATGCCTCAAGGTATGTATCTTCTACCCAGATTAAACTCTTATGCTGATGAGTTGCAGTAAGCTACCTTTCTCGTCCATCCACTTATGCAGCTTCCCCTGAGAGTCTTACTAACCCACCCAAGTCTACACGCTCCGCGCCATCGTCCTGCCGGAACCGCAATCCTGGATCGAGGAAGAATCCCGCCGCCGCCTCTTCTGGATGATCTACCTCCTGGACCGCTATGCCACCGTCGCAACCGCCTTCTCCTTCGCCCTCGACGACGCCGAAATCGACCGCCGCCTCCCCTGCCGTGATGAGCTCTTCGCCCGCAACATCCCCGTCGAGACGCGCTGGTTCCGCACGCCCAGTCGCACCGACTACAGCATGAATAGGCCCGAGAACCTAGGTACTTTCTCCTATTACATTGAGATTTTAGGTATTCTGAGCAGGATCCATGGGTTTCTAAAGAAGCCCGTCGATATCTCCCGGTTGCCGGATGTGGAGCGGTGGCAGGGCGAGTATCGTGAGCTGGATCGCGCCATCGAAGAGTGGAAGTACCAATTACCGGGCGAGTACGAGAATGCGTCACGAATCTTCTCAGGCGCCGGGGGGAAGACGTTGAATTCGGGGCTGGTGATGCTGCATGCCGCATTCCATACGTGAGTCGAACCACTCTTCCGCTCAGCAACCTTGGAGCTTCAGAACATTCTATCTGACAGCAACATCAGCACAGTAATCCGCCTCCACTCCTCGGCAGCCTACCCAACCCACCGCTCCCCAATCTTCACCCCCTCCTTCAGCGCCTCCCAACGCTGCCTCTCGGCCGTCGAATCCCTCGTCTCCCTATGCACCTACGTGGGCTCGCTCTCGTCCACCTCCTCCACCGCAACCGCTTCCCACCCCACACATCCGTCGTCGCATTCCCCACCCTCCCCCTCCTCGCTCCTAAGCAAACTTGGACCCCCCTTCGCCTTCTCCGTCTGGGTCGCCGCCCGCGTTCTCCTCGTGCACGGCAGCACCATCGACCACCACGTCGACCCGAGCATCCACGTCCTCGTCGACACGCTCCGCGAGATGGGTCGCTGGTGGGAAGTCGCAAACCGCTACGCCGAGCTCCTAACGCGCGTGCTGCAAGAGTACCAGGAGAGCCAGAGCCCGGGAGGAGGAGGAGCGGGAGGGCGCGGAGACGACGGCGGCGGTCCAAGGGATAGGGAGAGGGAGACGCCCGGTAGTGTCAAGATCCTGGCGGATATGCGGAGGTGCGCTTTCGATCTGGATTTTCTGATTAGTCGGCAGCCATGCGTCGGTGCTGGGGTTGCGAATGCCAATGCGACGGGAGCGGCGGCGACGAGGCCTGCGAGTGTGGCGCCGAGCAGTCGCACGCCGGGACCCAGCGAATTCGAGTACCTCGACGTCTTTGACTTCTTCAATATGCCGCGGCTGCCCGTGTCCATGGAGGGTGCTGGGGAAGGACAGGCGGGGGCGTATGGAAGTGCTGGGGAGGGTATGGGGTTGCATGAGGCCGGCAGCAATGGGGGAGGAGGAGGTGCTGGTAATGAGTTCAACATTACGAACTTCATGGTGGATGCGAGTGCCGATTGGTTCAAGGGGCAGGCGTAGCCCGTGGCAGGGGATGGCCATGGGAATGAGGGCAAAGGCAGGTGTTTGGAGGGAAATGCTTTCAGGTTTCTGTTTGGACTCGGGGTTTCGGGTTCTCGGTTCCTCTCCTGGTCTTGGTCTTGGTTCGTTGAGATACCCAATGGTTGTTATTTTGCTTCGTTCGGGAATATGGTTTGAGACGGGACAGAATGGCCCTGCTATATAATACAAGTAAAGGCAAAATGAAAGGAAAGCAAAGCAATACATTCAGCGTATCGTGTTCTTGTTCTGATTCTTACACTTCGACTCTACCATATTGATGTACGCTTTCTTTGCCACTCACTCAGGCGACCCTCCAAACTGTTTTGAACATGGCACTACTGCTTCGTCCTCCTATTTCTGACCATCCTTCATGTTACCAGTACATATTGCATATGTCTTCCCCAGCGAAGGTCGTCGGAGTCACAGTTTTCGTTAGATCCCCGAAATTACTCACACCAACACACCTCTCCCACCATTCGTCGATTCCTCCACCACGAGAGGTGCAGTCATACCCCTTAAACCTTCTCTGGATCATTGATTCCCCCGTTCGTAATAATATACGTAGCCTCTTTCTCCGGCATATCTACTCGCATGTCAGCACACATTTCCTCACGGCCACCTCCGCACAGCAGCCATGAGGGCGAACTCGACTTACCAGGAGAATCCTGAATCTTCGCCACACGCTCCTCGCCCCTTCCCTTCCGCAACAAAATTCTCGTCGCTGAAGCATGCGCAAGGATATGCCCACCCACCGGCTTTCGACCGTCTGCGCCGGCGAAAAGAGCGCTGGCGCCGGGGTCGCTTTGGACTTGGTTGGTCATGAGGACGGCGACGTTGAATTCTATTGTAGAACGAAAGGTTAGCTTCGGAATTAACCAAGGCACAAGAGGAGGTGGGCAGGTGATGCAAAATAAGTTTTCGGCCATACCCTCAGCAACGTGAGTCAACTTGGACAAAAACTGATTCAACTTCTGTTGTCTCTCATTCAGTTCTCCACGGCCGACATAGTCGACGCGGAACAGAGCCATGATGCTGTCGACGATGAGGAGGCGGTATTCATTGCTGACGAAGAACTCGGCGACCTTGTTGAGGAGCTCGAGCTGGTGCTCCGAGTTGACGGCTCGGGCGTAGGTGATATTCTCTTGGGCTGAGAAAGTTAGAGCGAACAGAACAGATGGTTGGGAGGAGGGGATGCAGGGACGTACCGGTCTCGGGGTCGACACCGAAACGCTCTGCAATTTGAGCGATTCTTTCGGGTCTGAATGTGCCTTCAGTGTCTGTTGACCGTCAGTTGTTTGTTTCGGGAGGGCTTTGCGACCCAGTGGAACGACATACCAATGTATGCCACCTTGCCCTCCGCACCACCCATATCCTTCGGCAACTGAGCAATGACCGACATGGTATGCGACAATTGCGTCTTCCCGCAACGAAACTCGCCAAACACCTCACTGATGCTCATAGTCTGGAATCCACTGCAGCCTGTCAGTGCCCCGAACCCCAGTACCAGTGATTGAACTCACCCTCCGAGAATACTGTCAAACTGCTTACTCCCCGTCGAGATCTTCATGACACGCTTCCGCTGTTGTCCCAGCTCCTGAGCAGTCTGGAATCCACCACCAGCGGGCTAGCTACATCAGTTCCCTATCCAAGACCACAGACTGTGTCTGCAAGAGACGGGATGGCAACGTACCTGACATTTGGCAATCGCATCCTTGACCTTATCCACCTTGATCTCACTGAACCCTTTGATCTTCAACAGTGTCCGCCGAGTAGCTGCATGGACAGCCTGTCGAAGTCATTAGCACGAGCTCTACGAAGTGCGATAGAGAGTGAGAGCGTACCGCGATAGTGTAGTATCCATTCGCCTTCAGCTTTGCAATATCCACCGCGCCAATCCCATGAGCCTGGATAGCGTCGATGTCGACGATGAAGCCGTCCTGTGAAGCGTCAGTGTCTTGTGCCCAGGCATCAAAACTCCCAATCCAGCTCAATCCTGTCCAGTTCTGGTCTTCACAACCTCTGTTCGGTTCCACATCTGACAAGGCCAGGGCATACGTACGTCATTGTCAGGCTCATCGCTAGCCACACTTGAAGGCGCCATATCAATAGGAGTACTTCGGTAATTGCGATGCTCGGAGGAAAAAAACGGTGATGGGATGTGTGGAGGAATGTACGAATGAGGTGACACGACGGTAAGAGCGGAGATGGAGTGTGAGGAAGAGAGGAGGAAGAGAGTGTGAGAAGAGAGACAAGAAGAAGGACGAAGAAGTGTGCCCCCCGCTTCGTTATGGCAAGAGAGGAAGCTACGCGCCCCTTCCCGCCTCGTTCCTTCCCCCAAAGGAAGGAACGCGCAACGCGACCTAGACGCGGGTCCACGTGCCTCCTGGAAAACTTATTCCAAGGTTCGAACGTCATTCTATCTACCAATTCAAGACTAGAATGCGCCCAAATGTATGTAGGTAGCAAAAGGGGGAAGGAAGGGTTATATGCACCGAACACCAATGTGAGTAGTCAGAGAACTTTCCCTACAGGCACGCACGCATGACTTATAATCCGGACGACGAATCTCACTCAATTTGACTAAAAGGCCGGTCGATTCCAAGATCCAAGCTGGGGTATACGCGTAGATGGATATAATCACCGCTTCGACTTCACACCGCGCCCGCGACCAATTCCAGATATCAACGGCATCATCACCACTGCACCAGACGCAACCTCGACACCGAAGAACATACGCCAAACACGCTCAAAATAAAGACCGCACGGTCTATACTATCAGCCAAACATACTCGATAACCCTGAGGCAAACCCATACGCAAACCCACTCACACCTACACTCACTTCGATTCTACCCAGCCTCCAATCACCGTTCCTGCTCGAGCCTTGCCTTGCCATCCACACGCATGCACCCATTTCTGCATCCGTCCAGTTCCAACCAGTCCGATTTCTTTTTCATTTTTTTTGGGTCAATAGTCGATGGTCAATCTCGCCAAACCGGTTTCAAACGAGGATGATTTTCTGTGTTGTATTTTGCGGAAATGCATTACAAGGAATATAATCGTTCGGGATGGTTGTGGAATCGGGGTATCAGCGTTAAAGATGTCGTGAAGAAACGTTCTTGAAGTCAAGTAGTTGTGCTAGTAACTCGTGATTGCGTAATGAATTTGCCGGGTATCGGGCATGATAGGCGTGGTGAAGAAGCAGGCAGCCCGGGTGGGCTACGAAACGATCGTAATATCAAAACTCGCAAGGGATAAGAAAGTGTAATAGCCAACAAAGGCGCTGTTCAAAAAGTCGATCCGCATGGAACAATTGGCATTGCATGGAATCAATCGACTGCTACAATCTCAGGGTACTGATCTAAGCAACAGCAGTTGCAGCGGCAGGAGGAGCGACGGCAGCGGCAGCAGCAGCGGCGTTGGCATCGCCGTTCACCTCGGCCTGAGTGCAGTCGCGGGAAATGTGGCCAGTCTCGCCGCATCGGTAGCAGGTCTTGCCTGCAGTGTTGAGCGGGCCTCCGTTAGGAGCGGTGCAATCGCGGGAGATGTGTCCTAGAGTGGATATGTTAGATGGCGCTCTCTTTTGTAATGTGCAATCACACGTACCCAACTTGCCGCAGGCATAGCACTTCATGGCCTGAGCCTGGCAATCGCGAGCGAAATGGTTCGGTCCTCCACACTTGTAGCAAGTGGCCGGGCGAGGCCCGCCAGCATAACCTCCCCTAAATGCACCACCGTAGCCACCACGAGCGGGACCAGCTCCGCGGCCAATACCAGCTCCGGGGTTGGGGCAGTTGCGAGCCAAATGGCCAGTGAGGCCGCAGCTATAGCAACGACCGCTGGTAGCACCACCGCTCAGACGAAGAGTCGGGCAATCGGCCTGGACATGCCCAAGTCCCTGGCAGTGATAGCACTGCTTCGCTGCGAGCTAGTTAGCGACTAAAGCTATGTAGGTTCGTATGGTATCCAAGCAACGATTGCCTCGGCTCTCGTTGTCCCATGCCTTGCGCCTTGCGAGTAAACGTGTTTGTGACGAAGCGCGAAGGAAGCAGCTTGACAGTGCACCAAAGCCCGGAACAGCGGCGAAAGGCGACGGGTAAGGCGAGCGAGGGAGCGAGGGAGCGAGGGAGAGTGAAGTCGGAGGTAAAGCTGTGCAACGTACTCTCAGTAGTGCGCGGATGCGGGCATCCGTTAGACTCATGTCCTGGCTGCTTGCCTTTATCCCACGTCAGTCCTGGATAGCGCCGAGAGCGGAGGGCTTAATACTCACAGTTATAGCAAAGCCTTTCGGAAGACGAGCAAACCTCTAGACACAACTTGTTAGTCGCGCGACCCCCAAATCATGGGTTCCGCCATGGCGGCAGTTGCGCTACCATGTGTGTGCGGTCAGAAGCAACGTGTTGCGACGTTGGTTCCAAGCGCATCCGTGGTACCGCAACCGTCGTCATGGTATGTGGGCAACATACCGGCGTAGTGGCCAACGTTTCCGCACTTGAAGCACGCTCTGCGAGAAAGAGAAGACATGATTGAATTCCTCCGCGTTTATCTGTAAGAGTCGTATGTAAGTATGTGGTTGTTGTGGTGGTCGCGAGGAAAGGGGTGGCGAGCGAGGGGTGAGAGGCAGCTACTGCTGGCGACGACGATGGTTGATAAAGAATCGACGGTGGGAGGTGGCGACGATTGCCTCCAGCGGTGTAGAGAAGGAGACTTCTGACTGCAAAAGAAAAGGCGCAATACCTCTTCGATTACTTCGACGACAATTCCGTTCCTTCACCTGCGCAGGCCGGGTTAGTGGATGTGTCTCATAGCGGTGGACTCGAGGGAGGAGGGGTGTGGCAGGGAGTCGAGCGGTGACGGCGGGTATGGCGGCGCACGTACGGGGAAGGGGAGAGGTGGGAAGAGGTGGGTTGGCGGGGTAGGAGTGGGAATTGTGCAAGGCGTCACGTACGTTCAGACTTCCAAACCTTCCCTTCAGCGACACAGCTGCGACCGTCCTCCGAGACTTTGTGCGGGTGTGATGCGGTATATATGGACCGTGTGGGTGGAGCGGAAGGGAGGGCGTTGGGTGCTCCGGGCTCTGCAGGCAAAAAAGGATTCTTTCGGGGCTGGGGCTGGCTAAGGGCTTGCCCCTGGTCCCTGCACACCCACAACGCACTTGCACTTGCACCTGCGCCAGCAGCAGTGCAGGCTCAGGCTCAGCACCTCCAGCTGCACCAGTCGACCGCACCTGGTCTAACCTGGCTCAGGGAGCGCCACTATTTGCTCACCACCTGGACGCTTTTCCCGAGGTCAATGATCCATGGATGCTCGTGAAAGCTTGAAAGCCTGAACGCCCGAAAGCCCAAGGCGAGAACCCTGACGATGATTACTGTGTATTTGCCAGTGCCACGTCGTACAGTAGTCACAGCACATGTATAGTACCCTACCTAGGTACCGCCTGCACTTCCCAAAGCGTCTCGCCTGCAGGCTTTCCATTGCTTAGGAAGGCGAGATGGTTGTTATTGGCCGGGATCTCGAAGCGGAAGGGGCCGGGCCAAAGTCACGTGCGCTTCACCAACAGATGCGTTCCTGCATATGGGACCAGGCGAGATGCCGGGTTGCTGCTGTATCACCCTCCATTACCATGATTCGAATCTTTCTAAGAAATAGTGTCCGCTTTTTCAAAAGGGCAGAGCTATGCTTAACTTTGCCTGCAACGTCTAACGTGACTTTTCCAACTTACCCCTGGTCCCTTGTCGTACTTACAACGGACACAGACAATAGATGTCTAATCAAGTGCCTGCATCTCATAGATATATGCGGGCGCCTTGATGCTCTGGCCCTTGATCTTCTCGAGTCCCTCGCCGCCCTGGCCACGGTTTAGCATCCATATCGCATCGTAGGGGAACGGGAAAAACAGGAAACTTACGTAGGAAAGCAATGGCGACACCTCAACCCCCTCTCCCTTCTCACTGACAATAATTGCACCCGCAGCTTGCAGCCACTTCGCACCCTGCGCCATGATGTCCTTCCTGCTCGTCTCCGGATCGTCCTCTCCAGTTCCGGGCGCATTCTTGAGCGGCGAGAACTCATCCTCGCGCTTGACCTCCATGCAAGCGAACTTGTCGAGTGTCAGGAAGGGGAAGCAGTCAAACACAAACTGCTCCAGCTTGATGCCGTTGGGCTTCTCCGGCTTGATCGTCTCTCCGTTGTCCGTGTTGACGTAGGGAATCTTCTTGCGAGCGACGTGGTGCGGCAGCTTCTTCACCCACAGCGGGATGCTCTCCAGGAAGTTGTACGAGTAGTAATGGTTAACAATGTTGGCGGCGCGGAACTTCAGGATCTCCGGGTCCTTGGGGTCCTTTGCCTCCGCGTCTTCCGTGCTGATCTCCGAGTATTCGACCACGTCCGGACGGCCATTCTTCTGCAGAATGAGACCGACCGACTCCTTCGCGTTGCGCTTGCGCACAACCTTGGTGGCGATGTCGACGTTCTTGGAGGCGGAGAAGCCGATAAAGGTAGGGTCCGCCACCCTCACGAGGCAGTTGTCGACGCAGTAGGCGTGGATATGCTGGATGCCGCGCTTACCCATGTCCGCAACGACGCCGGACTTGACGAGAGCGAGGTAGAGGCCGCCATTGCCATCAGGGGCGACGGCCACCTTGGACTTGCTCTCCAGCAGAATCTTGCCCTCGTTCGAGATGCAAGGCAGAACGCCCTGCTCGAAAATGACCACATTCTCCTTCTTCAACCCAAAGTATCCATTCTCCTCGAAGAACTTCTGCGTAGGTCCCCTCGTAGGCCCGCTGGTCATGACATACCACGGCACGGTGACATCCTCCTTGCCAAACTTCTTCCTGGCTAGCTCTTCCACCTTTGCGATCCTCTCCCCCTGGAGCTGGAACAGCGACTTCTGGCTCGGCAGTCCGATATCATAGCACCCCTTGGGCGCACTGCTTCCCAACCGTGTCCCTTGTCCGCCAGCCATCAACACCACGGCGACTTTGTTCTGTGCAATCAGCTCCAAGCCCTGGTCGTACCATCTGTTCAGATCCTCCTCCTTGGAATCGAGTACCGACGACGTGGCACTATCGGGCAAGGGCTCGAGCGTCGACTCGGTAGCCTCCGTCTTCGGGGGATGCAACGCCTTGTCCGCGAGCTCATTGATGTATTCGGGGTCGAAGTTGGACAGCTGTTCGAAGAGGGTCGCTCTCTCGCCCGAGGAGAGTTTGTCGTAGAAGGCGAAGACTTGCTCTTGTCCAGCCTTCTCATACTTCTCTCGCACTTCTTTCAATTGCTGTTGAGAAGGTTCGCGGGCGGGGGCGCCTTGATTGGTATTGCTCCCGGTGATGGCCCCGAGAGCGCTGTTGACAGTCTCCTTGATGGCGT
Source organism: Westerdykella sp. P71 (assembly GCA_019022765.1). NCBI lineage: Eukaryota > Fungi > Ascomycota > Dothideomycetes > Pleosporales > Sporormiaceae > Westerdykella > Westerdykella sp. P71. The sequence continues at coordinate 83,330 of JAFHBW010000093.1, forward strand.
CCATGATGCAAGCGGGGTTGTGGAACGAGGGAGCGGTGTGATTGGTGGGGTTGAACGATTGACGAAAAATATAAAGACCAAATAGCTCAAGTTTTCAATTGTTTGAGGAAGAGAAAAGGAATACAGTGAGTGGTAGCCTTATAAAGCGTCCCGCATGCGTGGTATTGTCAATAAATAGGAACCAAGACACCAGCTGAGATGCGGCTTCCGAGCAAGGTTGTCAGGAACAGCCACGCCCCCACTCTTTGGGCGTCCCTTCACCGACCCAAGCGCCACGGTGCACGGCCATGCAACGTCATTTGTTGAAACGGGGGTCATCGAAACTGTGATTCCGCTGTAGGGTATCTAACTTAATTTGCATAATTTTGAAGGCATCTACATAATTCCTGCACCGTATGCCTGTCCATGTGTTAGGCTCTAACCTGGGACATTCTGCTATCGCCATCAAAGTCTCGTAGCACGTCGTCCGAGTCCGACTGCAGAGAACTTTCAATACTGCGGCTGAGGGTCCAAACGGACTCCTTTGCAATTTGTTCTTTTAGGCTAACAGGAGGCGTCCATGCTGATGAAGCCGAATGACGATGAATCAGCACCTCCCAATCATCGTCATTCTGGCATATTCCAGTACCAAATGGCAGTACCTTTTATCATCTCACAACACAGGCAAGGGATTGTAATGTCCCGCTCGATGTGCCCGTACGAAGTTCAGATGCCTGATCAAGTATTTCGTGGGTTGATCACGACAGCCACCTTTGGCTTCTTCAACTTCTCTTTGTTCCTTGGACTGGCTACAGAGTACTCTCTGTGTCGTGAGTCCCCCTCATCCCCCTCTTCTCCGCTAAGGTCTATCACGATGCTAGGCCTCTTGGATGCTGAGCTACCAGATGCGCTGCTAGGGCCTGCTGTCGCAGGGCCGCTTGCGGGTCTGCCTTGCTCTCCACTGCGACGGAGCGGGAAGTCGTGAGGGGTGCCTTGTTTACTGCTCTGCAATGGGCTCGCCATGAATGCTCTGAGGCTCCGCTGCCCTTGTAGGGCCTCTCTATGCTCCACGCGGTCCCGCTCTTGTTCGCCTTCTAGGATGGCCTTGATCTGGGTGCGCCACTCCTTGGGCTTACGCTCCGTGTCGTACTTGCTCACTTCGTCCCCATTCACCGTGTGCAGGTCCAAAGCGTCTGCGCGGCTATCGGCCCACCACCAACTAGAATCAAGGGAATCCACAATGCGTCGATCATGGGTCCTTGCGAAGTGGCGGGCCTCTAACACGGCCTCTCTTCCAGTGTCGAGGAAGGAACTTTCATCGACATCTTCAGAATCAGGAGGTTGCAGCCAAAGAAGCATCGGGTCTGCATCATAGACTCTGCCCAGTAGCCGTGAAAATGGTATCATCATCTCCTTCCTAGGTGGGTGTAGGGGGTACTGCGCTCCATATCTGCGAAGGATCTCGGGACAATCATCCTCGAACGAGAACCACTCCTTCGAAGACCGAGATTGATCGGCCGTGTACGCTTTTCCAAAGATGAAAGCTTCGATATTATAGGGCCGTCTCTCGTCATAGTCGTTTCCGGAAGCCAGATCCAAGTTGGTGAGCTTGAGTCGGATACTGGAGATGACCATGACGTCTGTACATGGTGGCTCTGGATTTTTTGGGTGCAGCCTCGCAGCATCTCCAACGGCAAGCAGTTCATGCCCGATGAAGATGCCGTGACAATAGATCCAGGCCTCGGGCCAAGTTCCCCTAAAGCGGTATTTGCCGACCAACGATATGGTTGCGGCGGCGGTGAGCGCGTTGCGGAGGGTCGGATGCCATTCTTCTTTCGGGATGCCGGCGAGATATTCCCTCCATAGAATGAAGGGCCTCGTGTAATGGAGCGGGACGTATCTAGAGCGTTTCGACAGGCTCTTGTCTATGCTGTTGGGGTTGGGAAGAGGCTCTACTCTGAGACCACTATATGCCACGTTCCATTGCTTCTCTGCATCCTCGACCAGATCGTCTATGACCGTCTGCTCGACTGGCGTTTGCCCAACTAGACCTGCTTGCCATTGAGGCGTGCCGATGAAAGCCTTGCCCGCCTCGTCGTATAGCTTGAAACGACCAGACTTGGGGTCCCGGACAATGGCGGTATTCTTTGGTAGGTCGCGGACAAACAAGACAATCTCTCCTGCGCGAGGGAGATACTGCGGGTCGTTCCTCAACTTTTGTAGCATCTTTGGTAGACACTCCTGCTCTGCTCTCCAGTCCATACTCAGCGGCTCGGTGATGGGCTCATCTAAAGAGTGATCTCGCTGGAGTTTGTCGATGAGCTGACGGTAGACATCCGGATTACCTTCCTCATCCACGCGGCTGATATCCGAGCCTGGGGCCGTGGTTTTTGACGTGCGTTTCTTGGGTTGAGAAGGTCCAGAAGGTCCGGCAGGCGGTGGGGCTGGAACTTTTGGTCTGAGAGGCGAGGAACCGTTGACGGAACGCTTTGTGCCTGGATTGCAGACGGTACAGGGACATCCGACATTGCTACCCAGATTGTTCATGAGATGTTCGAAATGCGGGTAGAAGCGGTTCGGCGAATCGAACTTCTTGTGTTCAGGATGGCCGAAAAGATAGAAGTCGACGTGAGCGGGATCCGAGGGTCGTGGCCGGCCGAATACAGCATAACCTTGGGGGAGACGCTCCAGTACATAGGTAATGCCAGGTAAGTTCTCGCGCCGGGCCTTCATCCATAAGGCACCAAGTTTTTCCAGGTAGTTCCTTGGGTCTGCCTGAGTGAATGCAGGATTGTCTGGTCGATGGGTGGGGTCGGCATCTGACCCTGCACGCAGCGGCACAACGACTCTTCCTGCCGCCATCCGGGCGCAGTATGAAGCTGTATGCTTGGATTTGAGGAGGAGTAGCTGTGCTGATTATCCAGCGTGCCCACTCCTCCTGACTTGCGAGGAACTTATGGAAGAATTGAAGTTGACTGGTGAAAAGGGACAAGAATGAAGGTTCATGTAGCGCGCACAGAGTGCGGATTCAGAAAGGCATTTCTAGCTTGGTGAAGGTGAAGAAGACGCATAGCGCATAGTAAGGCACGAAAAAAGCGGGACAGCGGGCGGTGAGGGGGAGCCGACGAGCTTGACCAGTGATGACGTCCATGGGCAGCGAAGTGAAGAGTCAAACGAGAACGTGATGAACCGTTTGCCCTCCGCACGGGAGCAACAATAACATGGTGGTGGTGAAGTGAATGGGAAGCAGCCCTGGAGGTGTGGCTTGGCACGGTGATACGCGAAGAAAGTGCCAGAGTGGTGGTGACGCAGGAACCAGGACTGCCCCAGCAGGTGTGGTTCTTTCGCTTCGCTTGCAGGTGCCCCCGCCGTGCACCCGGGCAGGGTCTTCCCGCTCGTGACACCGCGTTGGAACGGGTCCCCAAACTGTACCTCACCTTTGCCCCTGAATTCGAACCACACCCGTCTCTCTTCAACAAACGATGCCGTCAACAAGTCTGTTTCTCTGACATTTTCTGCAAACCGTGGACGACGGTCTTGTCCACGCCCGCTGCGCCAGCCACCCAACATAATAAATAATATCCCAGGTGCACCGTGCACAAATAATCCAGAGTGCCTTGACCCCTTTTGGGTGGCTGATTCCATCCTTTCACCCAAACCAGCATCGCTCAACCCTCAGCAGTCCTCACTGCCGCGCCCAGATCTGCACCCCTGAGCCGTAACCCACCGTAACCCACCGCTCCCCCAGCGGTCGCCCTCCCCAAAACAGTTGCGCCATCGCTATCCAGCTTCTTCAATTGGTGCATCGAGTCAAGCTCCCTCTGCCCCCTCCCACATAGTCACGCCATGAACGGCATGGCCTCCACGTGCACTAAGCCCAGCTTCCGTCGCCAAAGCCCTTCACATCTCTGCCTTCATCCCGTTCTCCCGTTTGACCGCCATCACCGCCATCACCGCCATCCGTCCTTGAGGGGAGGTAGTATGCGGCTCGCACGATAACAGCGAGCTCAGCCACCGCTTGCCCCAGCATGTACGAAACCCGGAACTCCGAATAACCTCGCGTTTCCAATCGCGCACAACATCGACGGGTTCGAGGGAGTTCCCCATCTCCCATCCTCATCATGGGACTCTGGCCCCGTCCCAACAACTCACAACCCCCTTCGGAACCACCGGCGAAGCGAATATCAACACCAGCCGGTCATCGCCTCTCTGCCGTCCTGGGCAGCGACCCCCACAAGAACAGGAACTCGTTGCGTGGAAAGAATCCCCCCGCAGTAACCATCGTCGAGCCGCGGGAGAGCACTGAGGGTCAAAGCCAGAATTCAAGTGGATATTCGTATAGTGTCTGGTCCGATGGGGAGAAGTTCGCCGTCTTCAGGAACAACAAGCAAATCACGAAACGGGGAGGATGGAAGAGGATATTGCTGATATTGGCCATCGTCATCGCGGCCATAATAGCACTCGCCGTCGGCCTTGCTGTGGGACTGAAGAAGAAGGGTTCAAATGCGTACGTTTCTCCTGGAACTCGGTCAGTGACTGTTATTGACCTCTTGACAGCAGCCCCGTCTCTCAAGCTCCCGCCAGCGCGCAAGCTTCCGGCACCGCAACCCCAACGTCCAACAATCGACCCGCCGACCCCCTTCCAACCCCCTCATCGCTCTCCTCTACCTTCCCCGTGGGCTCCTACTCCATGGTCACCTTCCTCGACACCATCCAAACCAACTGCACCTCCAACCCCCTGACCTGGACCTGCTACCCAGACACCATCTACAACACCGACCACGTCAAGTCCGTCGCCACCTTCAACTGGATCATTTCGTCCCCCTCCAAGGGCAAATTCCAAATCTCCTCTGACGGCGACAACTCGTTCGGGATCTCGTTCAACAACGTAGACCTGGAACTGCTAGACGCAGGCAACGACAAGGAGCGCTATCGCTTCCAGCTGAGCCAGACCAAGAAGGTCACTCCGGCGCAGCCCATCCTGAAAGACGATAATTCAAAGGTCGAGTGCGACTTTGCGTCCACGTCGTTGCAAGCCTTCCTCTACACGAAGATGGAACGGTCGTATCCGAATACTAACAAGGGGGAACCCAATGGGAACCCCAAATCGCCCGTGTGGCCTTTCGGTGAGTACTTTCATGTCCCCTCCTCTAGCACGTCCGTGAGCTGATCTTCCCTCCAGCCGTCCGCATCGAACAAGCCGTCGGAGGTGGCCAAAACGTCCCCTCCTGCCACAAACTCCCCAACGGAGACGCCATCGCCGACGGAATCACCGCGCAAGATGCGTCAGGTCTCTGCTCCTGCTTGTACAGAAACTGGAGGACACCGTCTCCTTACTCTTGAGTCTCCGCTTTTTCCTGGTTCGCCTTGTCTGTTGTTCACGTCGCCGTCGGAATTGTTGTTGCATTAGCATTAGCGTTTGCATGTCCTATATCCCACCCACGCCCTGTCCTGGCTAGCTATCTCCTTGTAATGATTGGAATATATATGGTTCATTGTATAGTCATGCTGCGTTTCCTCGTGACGCGTCCTCGCCCCACAGGTGCTTGTTTCGCATTCCGTCCCACGTGCATCCAAATGGAAGCCGCGTATCGAGACGCTGGGTACCAACGCCAGGAGGCGACTGTATACGCGGATAATGCAAAGGACTTCAAGCATAATCGAATTGCGTAGTGATTAGTACGATGAAGAATGTCTGCTGGTACAAAGTGAGACGGGGACATCATCCGTTAGCAGTGCCGATGCAGATTCCACAAGCCGAACTTGCTCAAGGCCCCAAACGCCCGTCTTGATTCCTTAGCCCAGTCCCAAACATACACCACACAGTCAGACTCCCAGGAACGCCTCGCGTATTAGAACGCATCATCCTTCCTCCACGCTGTGCTTCATCCGAACTCGGCAGAGGACTCGATTTACGCAGCCTCCAATTCCGCTTTCCCCCCCTTCTCCTCAACCTCATTTTCCGGCTTCCCCTCCGCTTCTTGCATCTCCTGGTCCTTGACATCCTGCTGCAGAATGGCATCCTCTTCCATCTTCTCCTCCTCACTGACCTTCTCATCCTCATTCATATCGTCATCCTGATTCTTCTTCTCCTTTCCCTCCTCATTTCCCATCTTTTGATCCTTCGTGTCTCCCCCACTCCCTACCCCCTGTTCTGCAACCGCCTCAGGACTCCTCCTAGGACTCCGTCTCTTCCTCCCGGCTGCTTCTGCGTAATCAAACTTTCCCGGGGTCCCACCCCTCTGAGGCCCCGTGTCCTCCACGCCGATCTCTTCCGGGCCCCGCGCATGTGGACTCTCTTCCTCCTCTTCGTCTATCTGCTGCGTTCCCTCCACCGACTCCATCACCCCCGCCCCCTGCTGGCCGCTCCCCGTTTCCTCGAGACGCCGGCGAGGCGGATGTACCTGGTGTGGATTCGACAACGTAAGGCCTGCCTCCTGCTCTTGCCGCAAGAGTTCACCTTGCGATATCGGTCGCTCGGCTCCTGAACCCTCTCCGCCGAACTGGCTGCTTATCTCCCCCTGTTGACGAGAGTCCTGGGAGATGAGCTGCCCGTTGACCACGGCGACCGTTTCGATACGACCAGCGCCGCTGGGTGCGTCTGCCATTTCTGTCGAGTCGGGGCTACCAGCTGGTCGGTTTGCCAGCCAAGGTATGGGTGTGAGAAGTGCGCCACCCAGGGACTCGTCGGAGCCGAGGGTGCTTTGCGGTGGTGTCACGGTGCCGTTGAGGAAGCCGGCTGTACTGGGTAGGGTAGCTTGCGGGAAAGGGAAGATGATTGTGGAGGATGTGACGGAGACGGTGCGGTCGAGGGCGCGAAGGTATGAGGGTAGGAAGCGGTAGTGTTTCTTGGGTTCGAGGACCAGTTCGGCGAGGCGTTGGAGCGTGTGAGGAGGGTACTTTGAGAAGTTCTTCGTGAGGGAGGTGCGGATAGCGTTACAAAGGGTTAACCATTCTTGAGGAAAGGTCGGTGCTTCGGGCTGTGAGGGCGGAGGTGTGCCAGCGAAGACGGGGACGGGACGACGAGGAGGGGTAGCTGGAGGTGCATTTTCCTTGTCGGAGGTGTGGGATTGTTGGCTTGAACCTGCCTGTGCGAGATTGGAAAGCTGTGAAGGAGACCTTGCATTGGAAGGAAGCACGGGTTGTGGAGGGGGTAAGGTAGGCTTAGGAAAGCTGTTGAAGTTCTGCTTGCTGGTTAGCAGTCGGCGCACTTTGGATACAGAAAGACTGGATTGGACGGACTTGGTCTAGGCGGTCGAGTATGTACTTCAAGGTGCGTGGCCACGCGTCCCTGCAGTTGGAGTTGGGTTAGCTGCGACGCTTGGTGTTGTTGCATAATGGTAGCATCAAGCTTCATGCGGGGATGGAGACGCACGAGTCTTCCGTGTCGAAGGAGCCGTCGGTGGCCGCCCGCGTCAGGAGATCTTCTGCTACACAGCCGTCAGTCCACGGTGGGGTAGAATGAGGAGCTAAAGGGGAGAAACCACGCACGTGAAGCCATGCTGTACGCGCCGTCGCAATGGATCAATGAATGCCCAAGGTTTCTGGCTGAGCTGTGGGGAGACGACAGAGAACGGACGCGAGTAACGGCACTGCGCCACATCGGCTAGCCGGAGCTAGTCCATTCATGGAAAGGGCATTGGGAAATCGTGCTTGGCGGTGGCCGTGCTGCGGCTGTGCTCCCGCTATTCCCGAAAAGTCAATGCCAAGGCCAGCATCAGAGCAGAGAGTTCCACGTCAGAAAAAGCCCCCTTCAGCACGTTTGCCGGTCTCCTTGTGTCTCGCATTCCTTTTCCACACCGTCCTCTCTCCTCCCTTTGCTCCTGCGTCGTCCGTCGCGTTGCATCCTTTGTTTGCTTGCCACCTGGTGAGAGGCTAGAGTTCTGTCGCACTCTCCCCAGCCGGCAGCACACGACCTAGCGCCCCCCCAGTGGCCCCGCCCCGCAAAAAGAAGACCCTCTTGGGACCCGGATTTTATTTATTATTATCAGACCCCGGCGGTGCCTGGCCTGCCCGCAAAAGCAAGTCGGTCCGTCACCCTTCAAAGCAATCTCGCCGCGAACACCACCCCAACATATCCATCAGCGCTCCTACCTACTGTTGCAACTCCCTGGAATCCACCACCACCACCACAAAACACATTCCCCACGCTCGCCGCGTCGCTCACTTGATCCCATTCATCATTCTTTCATCGTGTTTCTATTCCCAGTCCAATCACTCGTCATACAGCCCCTGTCGCCGCGACTGATTCTGGTTCACCCCCGCACGGTCCAGGTTTCAGAAGGCACTCCGCTGTGCTGTCTGCACAACCAAGCATCCAAGCAACCCCAAGGCCAAGTGAACTGCTTCACATCCCGTCTCACCTGTCGTTCCACCCATACCCGTCGTCCGTGGCACCGTCGCCGCCACCGTGGAAACCGCTGACCGCCTGTCACCCCCCTCTTATCACAACAGCCTCAGCCGCCAGCTTGCGGCTGACAACTCCGCCAAAATTTCTCACCACGAGGCCAGAACTTCCCTCCTCGGAGGCCAGCCTCTGGACAGGAACTACCTCCCCCCCAACTACGCCTATCCTCCCTACTCCTCGCCCGCCATCGACGCACAACCCGGCGGATACCACGAGCGCCAGGGCTTCCCCACCCAACTTCCACCGCCAGTCCGACGCTCCCGCAGAATGTACATCCCGAATACAAAGTGGACTTGGTCCTATCTGATAGCTGCATGCTTGCAGGCTATCATCGCTCTCGCACTCGAAGCGTATGTTTGAGCCGACACATGTCGCTCCAAACACCATGCTAACCTCCCCTAGATATGTATTTGCCAAATTCCAAGCAGGATTGCGAGAAAAGATCCCCCAACATGTCACCGAGACCCGGACGATCCCCACATACCTTGCCGTCTTTATGTTTGGATACATCTACCAGCTATTACTCGTCTACGATGCGCTGCGAATGAAGAACACCATTCAGATTATCGGTCTCGTCTTGTACAACGGCGGAATTCTACTCTATGCAGGCATTCAGTTCGATCAGATCAAGGATGCCATCCGATCCTTGGATGATCAGCGCTTTATCAAGCTGCATTTTTGGGCTAGCATCCGGCCCATGCTCATCGCCTTGCCCGTTCTGATGGGCATATTCACCATCATCTTCGCATTTCTCGCATGGAAACTGTACGATGAGTTCGCATGGACCATTTACAAACACATTAGCGCAGATCTGCGGATGAAGAGGCGATATCTCAACTATCAGGTACGCCGGCCATGGTTAACATCCAAGTCCAGGGAGCGCTAACATGATCCCTAGATCTACATCGCCCTCCTTAAGTTCGACTTCTTCTTCTTCCTCGCCTTCACCATCCAATTCCTCGTCGTAGTCGACAACACCACCACCGTCGAGCAAGCCCTCACCGCCGCCGCTCTCATCATCACCTTCATCCTCCTCCTCCTCGCCGCCTGGTGGGTCCGCCGCGAATCCATTGCCGGCATGATCACCATCATCATCGTCTACTTCATCGCTCTCGGATACTTCCTCTTCAAGCTCATCCGCATGTACGTCGCCGACATGAACCGTCAACAGGATTATAAGCCCGCCCGAAAGAGTCTGACGAGTTTTGCAATCCTCACCATTTTCCTACTCCTGGCGACCATTGTCATTGCGTGTATATGCACGCATAACTTCAATAAGGGCTTGAAGCCTCATTTGACGGAGAAGAAACTGGATCATGCGAAACATGATGCTACCGAGATGCCCTATGTGAGCGGCCCAGCGCCAGGCCAGAGGATGGAGATTGATTAAGACTGGCATGGTCATGTCGAGTTCGTTTGTATCTGTATTTTCGAGCATGACTCTGGTCCGGCTACCCTTTTGAAGGGAAGAAAGGGGGTAGAGAGACCAGAGTTCTTGGGCGTTCCGGAATGTCTCTTTCTTTTCATTTTATGTAGGTCAGGGATCTGGGGCAAAAAGGGTAGAGAGATCAGATCAGATCATATCTGGATTGCACCTGATGGGGGCTGGAGAGCTCCAGGGATGGATCTTCTTTTTGAATGTCTGGCTCACGCGATATACCATTTGTCATGTTCTGACCAATCCGATTGCGCTTCTTGTCGCTTGTTACACACGTTCTTTGGGCGCAGAAAGGGGCTTGTTTTATTATGATTGCCTACGAAGCGTTGACGGTGGTTTTCATCAGTAAAACCTCTTGTTTAGTATGTGAGCACTTCTTGTACACTACGCAGTCGGCTTAACATTGGAACTATCACCTTATTAACGACCCAGATACCCTTTTGAATGGATCAATCCAGAATAACATTCATAGTTTCGCCTTGGTGGATAATGCCTGGTTGACAAGCTCAACTGCTCGTTCAGCAGTGCCCCTAATAACATGTCAGCATGCAACGGAATCGGAGCCGGCGACTTACCACGAAGATTGGTATCCCGCTCCCGAGTGCCCGTAATTGTGTACTACAGGAACGCCATTGTTCCATTTCTCGAGCTCAACGCGGACGCCGCCCTTGCGAGAAGCTAGCGATACAATCAGTCAGTGGTCAAAGCTCATGTAGGGAAATATTATGCTGAGCGTCGCCAGCCCAAACAGCAGCACATGGAAGGAAAGAAGTCCACAACAGGAAACGAAAACTCACGTCTCAACCCAACATTGTGACTGATAACCTGCAAATCCTGCCAACTCCCCAGCTCAGGACACAGCTCGCAGCACCTCCTCATGATATTCTCCGCGAGCGCCATATCCGGCTCCCCGTTCCAATCGCCTTCCTCCCTGCTTCCTCCCAGGATGACACCACCACCCAGCGTCCTGGGGAATACGTACGTAACTTCCGGGTCGGACCGCTTGGGGCTGCGGATATACATTCGTGGAATGGGAGTCTTGGGCTCCGCGACCAGAACTGTTTGGCCGCGGGTAGGGTAGAGGGAGGTGTCGCGGACATCAGTCAGGGTGAGTGAGCCCAGGGCGGAACAATTGAAAAGAGCGGTGGTGTTGGGAAAGGAGGAAAGGAGAGAGGTCAGGGAGGAATAGTGGTGGCGGAAAAGGGAGACGTTTTTGCTCAGGGCACGAGCTTGGAGCCTGAGTTATATCGATCAGATGGATGGACGCGCACGATTACTATATTCATGGGTGCAAACGTACCACTGGAGATACACTTGGGTATTTATTCTAAACGTGCTCTTCACATCGATGCCGAAAACCGCGCCTGCAGGTAAATCGTTTTTGCCCAATGGAACGATGCCATCGACGAGCTGTTCATACCAGATCTTGCCCGTCTGCGGCGTCAGGAGGTCCGTGTCTTCAACGGGGCTAAGAGGTCAGTTTGGTCCTACCATCACATCGTGGAAACGCACCTATCCCAGATCCCCCACATCCCCATCTTTCCCAATCCACATTCAGATCCCTCCCTCTTCAATATCTCTTCAAACTTCCGGAACGTAACTTCGTCGTACTTTTCCAGTGGCCCGTTGTCGTTCGCAAAGGAACACCAATTGGCCCCCGCCCATGGTGACGTGTACTCGATGGAGCGGTCACCGGGGAAATGCTTGGCGACAACGGTGATTTTGGAGGTGGGATACTGTTCTCGCAAAACTAGGGCGGTGGTGAGGCCAACGACGCCTGCGCCGAGGATGAGGAAGTTGGGTTCGGTCGAGGTCATTGTGTGTGGGGACTATCTGATGAGATAGTTGGCCTTGCGACTCTTTGAAAGACGATACTTGAGGCAGAGGGGGAAATCGACAAGCATATACTATGAGAAGCAAAAATGGGCAGGCTATGACTCTATGAAAGACCAAGAAAGGTGGCTCATGGAAATGCACTTGAAAGCGTACAACTTGATCAGGAGATAGTCGGCAAATTTTCAAGTATTCCGACGGAGAAAGGGAAGCGTACAATAGGATAGATAAATGCAGATAAGGGCCTTATAGAAGAGCAGAATTGAATCCCGGTATTCAACCTCTTCCATGAAAAGAGAGATTCAACCTACCTAGGATTGCGATGAGTCGAGATGGAAGCTGTGACCCATCTCGTTGTTGGGACCGACGTCTAACAACTGCACTTCGGCTTTCCACAACTGGTTTAGCGCAGACAGCTAGTCTCTCTCCATTCTAAGCTAAACACACCTCGTACTCTTCAAAGTAATCCGTCAAAGTCTCTATCCTTGTTTCTGGCCCTCTAACCTATAATAAATTCCATCCTTTTTTTATACAAGAGACGTTGTTGTGATTAGATGTCGCCGTCTCTTGCGATGGGGTCCAAACACGAGAGCAACCATTCTTTCAATTGCAGACACTAGACATAAAAATCTAAAGGCCATTGCTCATGCGGAATGCTCAGGGCCAACTGATCATTCTTTAGGATCTGAACAAACTTGTGACAAGTATCCGATGTAAAAGTAAGGTTGGCTGTATTCAGAGTCACTTATGGGTAGATGGTTTATCTTATTTTACCTTAACTACGATGATACCGGTCTCTAAGGTGTCTCCTAAACTTTTAAGGAGCTATATCCTATAGACCCAAGGACACTCCGGTTAAATGCTTGTACATAAGATTTGTAGCGGGCCAGCGTCGAGGAACGACCCTCGGGGATCTTTAACCGGACGTGTGTCTCTAGTTCCTCTAATTTTTCATAAAACGCAAATCAGTACCCCTTTGCATTACGTTTTGCCCTGACTTATCTAAATGATTGTGCTCAATTGATTATACAAGAACGACCCTTGAATCCCCTAACCGCATCATCTCTCCGCGTTAACGGTGAACGCATCTCCCCCATTCCCACCGCTTCGACCTACCAAGACTATCCCCAGTCCAACCCTAAATCCACATTTGCAGAGTATTACACAAAACATATAGAACTCTGGGCAACAGCTGCAGCGCCTCTCCTGTCAGCGCGGGGCTAATCTAAACAGCCCACTGCAGCCGGGTTTCTCCCGGTCCGTAGGACACTGATTCGCTACTGCGGTGCCGCTTCCTAGAACCGTTCGAATAGACTTTTTTGTGATAGTCACTACATATAGAACGTAGGAGACGCAAATTATATGTGCATATTACGCAGGAAGTACAGCATGGGACTCTATTTGGACCCGAGTTTGTGATGGGAATTTTGGTGGAAAGTTTGGGGACATTGGATGTATAAATATGCTTGATACCACGCCTTTGAGGTATTACAGATCTAAGCTCAGAGACTTCTCTGACCATGACACCGTTATGGCGCGTAGTTGCACTTCTGTGCTTTGTTACCGGTGCACTATCAGTCTGCACGACGAAAGCAAAACACAGAGCTTGGTACATCTTGTCACAGAACCCAAACCAACAGTTGCTGACCTCAAACTAGGCATACCTTGAGCAATGTAGAGAAGCTCGAGTACATCAATGCTGAACTCTGCCTCATGCAAAAGCCCGCGAAACTCAATCTCGGAGTCGGTAAAACGAGATTCGACGAACTTCAGGCAGTGCATGCGCTCCAGGCGTACATGACTCACTTCGTGGTAAGGAGCCTTCTGCTCTTGAAAGCGATTGCAGAAAGCGTTTCTCACAGTCTACTTATCTCTAGGGTGCTTTTCTGCCATTCCACCGTCTTCTCATGCAAGCCCACGAAGACGCTCTTCGAAACGAATGCGGCTACACTGGCCACCAACCGTATATTATCCCCAGCTAGTCACTCTGTCGGACCCAGCACTCACAAGAATCTATCCAGGTACTGGCAAGAACAACTCGACGCGGGAAAATTCACCTCGGCCACCCATTTTCGACCCGGTCTACGGTTTTGGAGGCGATGGCTCTGGCCGCGATAACTGTATCACCACTGGTCCTTTCGCCAACTACACGAATCGTCTGGGCCCCGGGTATCAAATCACTGATCACTGCATCGATCGTAAGATTAGCAATCAGATGAACCAGGGGTCGTCGGCGGCGAATGTGAATCGGTGTCTGCAGCAGACGACGTGGACCCAGGCGTGGAATTGCATTGAAGGGCAGCCGCATACTGGGGGTCATGGGGGTGTGGGGGCCCAGGTAAATATCCTTTTGAGATGTTGAAGGGACATCTCCAGAAGGAGCCTGCTGATTGCTATCGATGTAGATGCAAAATGGCGTCTCCAGTCCCGGTGACCCACTTTTTTACCTCCATCATACATGGCTCGACAAGATTTGGGCAGACTGGCAAGCGAAGGATAAGGCGAAGCGTACCACGGAGATCAGCGGAACAAACATCATGCCTGACAACCAGTTGGGGTTTCCTGCGAGGCCTTCCAATATCCCGTAAGTTACCCCACACTCAAATAAACTTCATTTAAATCTTGACTGTTTTGACTGAGAGGTCATCCGTTAGGAAACCCACCGGTGCTCCCGGTGACCCAGGCACAACGACGACGCTGAACCATGTGTTGGACATGAAGGGCAATTCGCCGAACAGGACTACTGCTGATGTTATGGATATTGCAGGAGACTTTCTGTGCTATGAGTATGTGGAGCCGTAGGTAGACGTCAGTGAAAGGCCTGCCCAAGGAGACCCACGCTCTTTGCCGCCTTTTTGTAGCTGCTACAATATATATACCCTCCTGAGTGTGGACCAAAGAATTTGAAACCATCAAAGAATCGCGATTTTAATGGGGGTAATATTTTACACGGCTTGATATTGGAACCCTTTCCTCGAGCTTTCCTCAAGCTTTCCTCGAGCTTTCCTCGAGCTGGGCAAATTCACATGAAACCTAACATAAAAAATTAGCATCAACACAGCATTCAAAGAAGCTTCCGTGACGTGCACACAACCCCGAAAAGCCCAACCTTCCCCACAATACCCTCGCAGCCCGATGTGTATGTAACAGCGATGACAGCGATACCTCGACAATATACGCAGCCCAAAGCGATCTCGGCGTGTACCTGACCCGAGAGCAATACATTGTAGGGAAGCTGCCACGTGCGTAAGCGGGGACGTTCTGGGCAATATGGCTGTTATTGGGGTTCTGCCTATGTGCTGCAGGTTTAGAGAACCCCGGCAGCTGGTTCTGCACATGCGCGTATACGGAGGGCACAGCAGATGCATTCAGCCCAACGGAAAGTGCAGCACGTGATACACACAATATGGCGCAAGGATGTGCTTATTTGATGCTAAGAGGAGGAGCTATTCCGTTTGGAAAAGAAACGACCGCTTTGGCTTCCGGTTTGGAACAAGCCATCCCGACAGCCAGCGTGGTGTAAGCAAATTACTGGTAGAGATAGCAGAAAGGTCCAGCCGTAGTGGAGAACAACTGATTACTGGGAATGCCATTCTTGCCCGCGGGAGCGGTGACATCGAGCCACTGCTTGTCGGTTGGCTTACCGCGAGCGCTGTTTGGGTTCATCCAGTTGGTTCCACCTGTGAACATAGTTAGGCATGAAATTTTTTTTTTTAAAAAAAAAATGAACGATCATTGAACTCACCCTCATAGGAGTTAATCCTTGTCTTCAGCTGGCTATCCTGGTAGCTCTGCCACATCCACCAGTGCCTGTCGACCTGGCCGTGATGGAGCCAGAAGGTGGGCTCGCCAGGGCTGACATACACATCACCTCCAGGGTCACCCCAGATGGAGAAGTGGCCGGCGCCGTGGATGGCAGCCTTCTGGGGGGTGTCGTTCTGCAGTGTGTCTTGGAATTTGCCGAGGGCGGAGTTGCTGGTGATGTGCGCCGCGAGTTCGGTGGGCCGCAGAACACTTTGGACATAGTAGTTGTTGACATCGCGGCGGAGGCAGCGGGGGTTGTAGCCAAAGCCGTCACTCTGCGGGTTGTTGGGAATGTGGAGAGCCGTGTCCATGGTTGGCATCAAGGGGCCGAGGGTGATGTTGTGGCTGTTGCGATTTAGAGACACGATCGAAGGGTAGAATTGGGTAATACTAACCCAGCAAATGCTCCAGTCTTGACGCAACCCCCGCCAGGTCCAGGGGGAATATTCATCATACCGCGACCATGCTGGATCGCTTCTCCATTGCCGCCCATGCTCCACTCATCACCGTTGAAGATGGGAGAGCTGGGGAGATCAGAGTACTTCCCCCAGTTCCAGTACGGCTGCCAGCCCTTGTAGTCGCACTCAGTGCGCAGGGCCGTCTCGTACGCCCTATGGTATGTTAGTCATATAGGTCTCCATACCGAAGGACGTCTGGTGGGTCATACCAGATGTAGTACCGATGCCAGTGCAGAAAGTTTGCCGTGCTATGCACTGACGGAGTCATATTCATGTGCACGACGACGAAGTCATCATAACGAGTTTTAGCACCCGGGTATTTTCCCGCAGGGAGCTTGCTCGGTTTGGATATTATACACTTGACTGCTCGAATGTACTCCTTTCTCTCATCTTTTGTCAGATCCCCGCTGTGGCTCTGTTAGTAACGTGCCTAAAAACCGACAAGGAGACCTTATACTTACTATTCTTTCCTGATCGCGATAGTATCCTTGTTGCAGCCGGCGCTACGAGTAAGACCATCCGACAGAGTACCATCTAGGACCTTCAGAGAGTTGGCCAGAGCCTGCTTCTGGATGTCGTCGATCGAAAGGGTTTGCCTTTTCTCGAAGGGCCAGGCGCTGACGCCTGGGAACACACACAGTGACGCCACAAGGGCGTTGACCACGAGGTTTCCAACCATGACTGTTGGACTCCCGAAATTCCTGTGCTGCCCAGAAGAAAGCCCTCAAGGCTGTCGACCAGGCTCCCTGCTTTATACCCACAGTCACCAGGTAAATGCCACTTTCAGATGGAAGGATCCTGAAAGCTTGGCTTGTGGCATTGCTTGTATATTTTAGATAGCGTCCACGATGAGATGCAGCCCTTACCGCCCGTGTCGTATATGAGGACTGTATTGGAGGAAGCATCGGTAGGGCGGTTCCTCGCTACAGAGGTGACCGAACTGAATTGGGAATTCCACATGCGCCAAATGAGGGTAGTCAACTGAATGACCAATTAAAATGGGCGAGGCGTATATACGTGTTTGTGATTGAGGCTGAGAAAAATCCAACTTCGTCTTTCGGACGAGGGTGTTTGAGTGCCCTGACAGCTGGGGATATGGCGTGCGTGCTTTTACACTTAATGCACCACAACGAGAATATTCATCATGTGGATCCATGAAAAATTGTCGTCCTATATGGAAGCTCCCCGAGACCAGAGCCTCCGCAAGCCGTATAGGTTTGGATAAGTTGTCTTTGGCATGGCCCTATCTGTTGTTGCAAAATCTGGGCGCCCTGGGAGCCCCGACAAACCCACAGCCTCAAGGTTGACTTGTGTCAAATTTCCAGTGATTTGGGGCTGTTTCTGGCTGTAAAGCTTAGCGGATGCCTCGTTGGATGCAAACCATGATCCATGTTGTCGTTGGCAAAAATGTTGTAAAAATGATTATCTCAGCGTGAAGAAATGACGAAAGAAGATGTGATGACCGCAGTACAGAAAATAGGAGAGCCAATGAGATAACAAGTAAGTCTTAGAGTTAAGTGGTCAGCAAAGGGATGCCAATATAGCTTAAATGAAGTTCCGGCTTTGTTGGCCGTGGGATTCCATTCTACCGGGCGATGATCTCCAATGCAAAGACTGGCTGAGATGAAAACAGATTGCGCACGAGAAAACTTGTGGGCGGGACTTTGTTTATAAGTGCCGGTTTCTATCCGGTCCACGGATTGAGAGCTGTACCCCAGATCACGTGGGTGGGGTCAGTTGGAGGTTCAGTTCATGTTCTCCAACACCCGGCAGCGCGTCTCGGACAGGCCCCACAACCAGACAGACGGCGAAAGCTCTATCCACACCGAAAATAGTGCCGGAAGAGAACCGAATGTGAGATAACGAATCGGTTACGTCGGAGTGGGTGTCTTGTCCGCTCCCACGGGATGAGAGGTAGGCACTTCTGATATCAAATAGTTTGTCTTGGGTACTCCTGAACGCTATAAATCCACTGGGTGCTGCCATCACAGCCAGTGCTGTATATCAGAGATGACCATGAAATGCGCACGCAATGTGCTATAATAAGCAAGACGGTCCAGGCCGAACCCGGGCTCTGAAAGGCCAACAAGACGACGGAGAAAGGACGAGAAATACGAAGCATGAACTCAATAATGGGAGAACTTTTAAACATGGTAAAGATGTGGTCGGAGCGCTGGCAGTGGCAGGAACAACCTCAGCAATGATAAGCTATGGTCGTCCAACGTCCTGCGTTGCATTTAAGCAGCGAATATCCTAGCCACGTTCAAGATCCGATTCCTCGAGTACACAGTGCGTCTAGTGATGAGATTTTGGGTGTTATGTACTTACTAGGGATTTACTGTGTATCTGTGATTGGGCGACAAAGGGAGATGATGCGTAGCCAGCTGCGTGTTCAGACTTGTTCTGCCTCGGGAAGCTGATGGAGAACCTCATGCGAGAGCGGTAGCATCTTTTCTCGCATGTTCAATTCCCGCATAGACATCTGACATCCACTTCGGCCTATCCAGCCTCACGGATGAGAGGAGGAACGGACGCTATTTCCTTTTACGGTGGACTGGTTGTGCGGCCACCTGTTTGGTCCTACTCTTCGGGGGCCAGTACGGAACTTGACGGTACGGAATGCGTACTCGGTACGGAGTATCCCTGGAGAGGTCGCGTGGGCATCTAGCAGAACCGTTTTGTTCAGTTCCATGGTGCAAAGCACAACTGTGGCGGTGTCGTGTCTAACGGACTCTAACCGATGGACGGGTACATGGAATTATAGGGGCCGGGGAAGCAAAGCCGGAGGCTCGTGAAGACGAGTGGGTCCTTCTGGAACATTGCGGTCGGGTTCGGTGCAGGTTAGGAGCCGTGCAGGATAGGATAGGGGATGAATAATACCTCGGGAGGTGAGAATTTTTCAGGCGGTTGAAGTTTGTAATAAGAGCCTCGAAAAGCTAGCTGCTAGTCAGTGCAGCGAGATGAGAGATGAGCGGGACCCGTGAACAAAAGTTGTGCAGTCGCATACAAATGCATGTGCTTCACAATTGAACACCGAGGAAGCGAAATTAAGTTCAAGGCTAACAGTGTCCTTTTCCAAATGCAAATGTCCGAACGACAACGAAATTTTCGACGGAGATCGTTATTGAAGAGTTGGAGTAGATGTGGTAGACGTAGGAACAGGACGTGATGGAGTAGACGGCGTTCCTGCATAGACAGGTTGACGTTCAGGGGGAGCTGCATAGGGAAAGGCCGAGCTATACCCGGATAGGAAGTATAATTGAGGAGCTGAGCGCACGTGATATCGCGTTTAGCCAGGCTGAAGAGAATCTGCAAGGTCCCAAAACTTGCCTCCAGCCTGAACCCAACATTCCAGGATATCGGGGACGCCATCCGCAGGACTAACAGACTTGGCGCCATATAACGAAGGGAGCGGATCGTGATGATCAAAGTTAGGAGCTACTCCTCGGAATTTGTCGTGCGGACTTCCAAAACCTCGCGGGAAATTCGGCAGGCAACTGTCGCGAAAAACAAACGAATTCGATGCTTGCTTTTCGTTCGCCCCTTCAGGGGCACACACGGCAGAGGATCTTCACGTCGGTTTGAAGTTTCGCTGAGGGCCCAGCATCTTCCATGCCAGAGCCCGCCACTGGCTGTTGCACTGCGGCATAGCCTGCTCTTAATGGACGCATATGGCTTGGCCCAAGCTCGCAGGAGCTCTTCAGGCTTCGGAGCGAAGACGGAGCTGGCAGCAAGGGAATGGAATATGATGGGCATTCATTACTTTTTCCGTCCTGATTACCCCGTCCGGCGTACCTGAAGTTGTTCTGCACTTGGGATTCTGCTTCGACCCGATGGCGACATGGGATGCCCTCGAACGACTTCTGTTCTCCTCGTCGACTTTCCCATCCAACTTCTCGGTTTTCCCTTTGTCTCCCCGTCAAGCTTCAACGGCACCGAGAAAGTTCACCATCTCCGCCTTTGTTGGCCGCCTTCCGGCTCGTGTTACGACCCCGTCACAGCCCCTTGCACTGCACAGTGCAGGCGCAGGCCGCGGTCTGAGCACTGCCTTGGCTGACTGTGCTTTTGACTCCTTCGGGCCAAGTGCCCCATGTGATTTCGCGTTGGCGTGTCACAGCGTCGGGCTATTACACGCGTCCAATAACGCGTCGATTTTTCGCAGTGCCCATGTCGCAGCACTGATAGCGGCCTCCTGACGGGCGAACGTATATAACCAGCCGTGCAGTCCGACTGTCCGCCGCTTTGTCTGCCTCTTAGCGCCTTTTTCTCTGCCTTACGGGATTTCTGCCTAACTTGACTTGCAAACCTTCGTCGGCTGTCGACCCGCTTGCGTGTGCATTTGCATAACTTCGTTGCCTGTGCCAGGGGTTGTATAAATACTCCCGCAGCCCTACCATCCGAACCCTTTGGCCTCTACCTCTCACCCGGGATACCCCCATCACACATCCATCATGTTCTCATCAAGACAGACCAGATATCGAGGCGAAAGCTTCTCCCAGAACCGCGCAACCAAGTCAAAGTCACACAAAAGAACTCTTTCATTGCGAGATGCTCCAAAGAAGGTCGAGAGGCTCGCCCAGCAAGCACAGGCCTCCTCACCACACTCCAATCAGACTTCACCTAGTATCGGCAGGTAAGTCTCTTTGATGCACTCCATCAGTGAACTGTTGATGGCCTGACAATCATCCAGTACCATCATAACTGTTTGTGTTGGCCGTGAGCAACGCCTCTTTGCTGCCCATGAGGATGTCCTCTGCCACTCGCCCTACTTCATCTCTGCCTGCCGGGACCAGTTCTTCCAGACGTCCAACAAGCGCATCGACTTGCCAGAAGAAGAGCCCGAGGTCTTCTCTTCCATGCTCGAGTACCTCTACAAGGGCGACTACTACCCCCGCCTGGAATACAACAAGCGGAGGGACAGCTGGGGCCTCGAGGATGGTGGCAACGGTAATGGCACCAGCGAAGCCGTCATTCACACCTCCTTCGGTCCCGTCCTGAAGGACACCATGCTCTACTGTGCCGCTGAGCGGTACGGTCTCCCCGAGCTGAAGAAGCTTGCACTTCGCAAGCAAGGCCTTCAGTCCGGTGTCCAGTGCAGCACCATCCTGACGTCTGCTCGCTTCGCCTACGCCAACACACCCGACAACGACTCCAAGCTACGCGCACATTACCTCGCTCTCATCATCCGAGCTCGCCACACCTTCAAGCGCAGCGGCACGATGCAGCAAGAAATGGAGAACGGCGGCAAGCTCTTCTTCGACCTCTTCGTCGCCATGGTCAACCACATGGATGACCTGGCTCAGAAGACCCCTCGGTAAGCGGCTTGATACCGCTGTGTATCTCGACCGCTACTCTTGAGATCTCATCTCCCCTTATCTACAACCTGTTGACGGAGTCTGGTCTACGTCCTCCAGGTTGCTAATCTCCTCTCTACACGCATATCATCCACCACGGCTCCATCACACATTATGTTCCCCAACCTTCCCCATTATACCCTCATCTCCAGTTCGTCTCCCACATTTATCTCGAGCGAACATATTTCCTGTTAGACTGGCAACCCGATTAGGTATCGCCTTCACTTCTTGTACCATACACTTCCCCCGGATCAGCCTCACGGCTACGAACCCAAAGTATCGGGGTTTCACACTTGTTTGTTTTCCCGCAAGGCGTTACGGTGGTCCTCCCTCTCCATACATATACCATTCCGGCACTCATTTTCGCCAAACCCCTTGTACAGTATTAATAACCCCCCTTTTTCTTTCCACTTTCTCCGTCATGTCTCATGGGTTTTCCTTTACTCGGTCTGGGCGGAATAAACGGCTGTGGTATCGGATCTCTTTCTTTGCGCTATTCATCTTAGCTATTCGAGTCCTCAGTTCCTTTTCTTCTTTGCTTCAGACTGGTCAACGAAAATCGCCAAATCGCGGCTATGCCGCGGCAGTGGGACGCTGCGTCTATTCTTATTATTCCTTGATTCCTCTTTTTTGCCTGATATACCTGTTTTTGTTCGTTGTTGCGTGTGCGTTTCTTTTTCCTTCTCTCGCTGTTCCCTGTTATTCTTCTTGCGGAATATTGGGTAACGGGATCGGATACAAATTGCACGGCTCTGATCGAGGATGGGGCTTCTAGACTGTTTTCTCTCCGCTCGAGCGTGGGGGGCTTTGGACTGGGATGGGCTGGATGGATGGTTGCATTTCGATCTTTTTGCCATGATGAATTGATTCTTGTGTGGTGGCTATAGTCTTTTCCCGTGCTCGTGACCGTGAAGCCAGCTTTGGGTTTTTGAGCTATCAACCTAATAAGATGGCCTAATCCTGCAAACGTTGCCGTGTGACAGCTTTCCCGGTCCCTTCAACTCTTACCTGCACTTTTGGCCTCCCCCAAAGCGAAAGTTATTACTCTAATCACACCACTAGGGATTTCATTTCCAAATCGTACCCACGCTCCATCCAACACCACCAACAAAGCCCCGTTCCCGGAGTTCGCTGAGAAAGAATCCAATGGGAGCGGCGGCCACCAACCGGTACGTTGCAAGCCGCCACCTGCTTCCCAACAAGGAGAGAGAGCGGGGAACTCTATCCCGTTGCTTACATATCCTGAATGTGAAGGTGCAGGGGGCATATCAAGGTAGAGGTGGCATGTATTGGAAGTGACACCGTGGGGGCTGAGCACGATCGAGAGAGGAGAGTCAGTTCAGTCCAGGACATACCCTGTTCACGTTCCTAGTATGTTGGCTGAGAGTGGTTGGCGATATGAGTCACCAATGACACAAGCTGATGCCTGCGGACCGGTAGTGACACATCGCACAGTGTCACATCGCGTACGAAGAGCAACGGGAAGATGCAGTGTAGGTGGCAATTGTGAAGACGAATCGACGCCTTTTCGGGAGTAAATTGGGTTTGAGGTTTTGGCTCTGTGTTGGCTGCAGGGGATACGCCCTCGAACTCAACGCCAAGGCGTATGAAAGGGTCAAAGTATGGAGGAAGTGCAGGAGACAACAGCATCGATTAGTGTAGTTTCGTAGTTATTTGAATCTATCAACTGAGTTATTAGACATATTACCCTTATTCGGCAACCACCTCCTGCTGTTGAACGGGACCGCTTGAAATGCGGAGGATGAGGCTATCGGGATGGCTCAACTTCAGGCCAGCGTTTTTGACCAAGATGCAAGTGCTCATGCATGTAGATCAACTTCCTATTATTTTAGCATGAGGTTTCTGACAGTGAAAATACCTCCATGTAGTTCGCTGTTCTGTGGCGACGGCCCGACTCATGAGACGAGCAAGTCCGCTAAGGATACCGGTATAAGACCACCTGTGCCATCGTCATACGCCCGTATTGGGAAATGCGCCCTTTTTGTTTAGCACCACCATCGAGTGTTCTCGGGAGATATAACCCTTCATCAAACCCTTCAGATCATTAGCATGGTTCAAATCAAACATCCAGTGGCGCCTAAACAAAACGGGCGACACTGCGGCGAATTCGACTGCATATGCACACCGGTATGACGGGTCGCCTGTGTAAGTGGAAGAGCACATACCTTGTATATTTGGTTGGCGAGTATACACTCGACCTCCTCGTCCTCAATCACCTCCCCATTCCCCTGTCCTGCCGTTCGCATGCGCAGTGCAGCTGCAAAATGTGATACCGGTATCCTACTCTTACGTACTCTATCCGCTTCCGTCTGACCTCCTTTCAGGTTTTCAAACCCAGCGGCGAGGAACACCTTGCGCAAGAGGTTTCGGACGGCTATATCACGACCTCTTTCAAGGGTTAGGTATATCCGACGCTTGACAAATTCGTCCTCGGCATCCACCAAGGCTTGGTCGAATCCAGCCAGGTCTCCACTCTTGATGCAGGCTACCAGCGGACCAAAGATTCGCTTAAGGCGTGGATAAGACGAGAGCAGTGCTTGGGTAGGAATGTTGTGTGTCGTAATAAGCCGGCATGGAATTAGATACGTCAAAATCAACCTGAGAACCGGTCAGCTATCAAGTGGAATTCTTTGGACAAATCGGACTCACTCTTGGTTCTTGGTGGAATCCGGGAGACAGAGGTCCCACGCCTGGGTCAAGCATTTCTCGGCCTGTGAATGCAATCAGGGATGACGCTCTCATTGTAGATTGTATGGAGAGACTGACCCTCTCGTAGTTCTCTTGCAGGAACGCCAGAACACCCACGTAATAGTTATACGTCACTCTATGTGATGCGGGAAATTGGTCAAAGGGTGGTAAATCAGATTGCGCTTCAACAGACCTGACAATATTCTTGGACAAGCTTACGTTCTTGAGCTGTGAAGAGTTCAGCGCAGTTCCTATCATTCAAAGAGTAATGGTACCTTGAAGTAGGTTTTGAACTGAAGGTTGGCAACATAATAAGTTCCCCATTTTCGTGATAAACTCATAACGGGATTCCTTCGAAAGTATCAGTATGAAGCATAAGAACTGGACTGCTGAACTTGCCTATCTCCGGAACATAGAGCGAACATCCTATTGTAAACGCGAGCTGTATCCTCGAGCTTCTCACTTCGAGGCATGTTGCTGCTAACGATGTCGTCCTGGAACACGGAGCTAGAGGTTGTGCCCCCTTTGGTTTTGGCAATTTGCTCATCCGCCCTGACGGCAAGTTTCCTTAGATGATTTGCGGTATAGTACATCGCAATGAGAGCCCAAGGCGGCATCGATCCCTCTTGCAAGTGCTTCATGAACGCATTTACCAGGTCTTTCCAAGCGTCATACACATCTACACAGTGCCGATCCCCAAGCCTGCCCTGGTTTGTGGCCTCCTCTGCTCTGAGGATCGCACCTACAGCCCTCCAGTATTTCACGAATATATCGGTCCATGCCGCTAACTCATCGTGCTTCGTCAGCTCCGTTTTCTTGCTTTTGTTTGTGTATTTCAGCGCGCTCCGTATTTCGTGCTCGACTTGATGCTCGTTCGAAGCACGATGGAAGTCATATAGTCGACCGGGATCATCTCGAGGAGCGAATGGACTTAGGAGGCCGGCTATGGTATACGCGTCGCCATTCGCGTGGGCTATTCTGAAAGGTTCCAGTGCTCTCTGCATAATTAATGGCGGTCAAAACATTCAGTGAAGCCGGTCGCCGGTGTTCTTTATAGTGGTGGTGCACGCGGACGAGTCTTGGACGAGGATTGATCCAAATATCAGAGCGTCCGGTTGCAATTGCGCGTTGACTAGAAGCATAGCAGATTATTCCGAGTTGCTGGGTTACATGGAATCGAGTGGGTTGGTGTTCGCATCGTTACTTGACAAGACGCAAAATTAGACTAGTCTCGAGGCGGACTAGCGTCTTGGTCTCGCACGGTGAAGCGAAGTCCGAAAATCGTGGGCTCCGACCCTCTCCCTCCACCAACTCGAGAACTAACACCGCAGCAGCAGAAAAGGTGAGTCCCTAATTTTCAGCATGCATTGTGGATGAACGTATCCTAACTTGAGTGTAGATGGGTAAGCATCCCTTTCGTTCCAAGAGTTCCGCGTACGCCTGCAATTGCAATCCAATTCTCGGAGCCCAAATTTTGTCACGAGTCGATATTACCGCCGTATGGACATCCGGGGATTATAAGGGCGAATAGATCTTTGTGAAGACTGGCGGATGAAGAGCACAGGAAATGGGACGAGTTGGAGAAGGCGCGATGGATTTTGATACTGCCGCACACGATTCGCAACTACGACCGAACCCACCGAAAGAACCACCCGCACACAGCATCGCTCGAACCATCTGGCTTTCTCAGTTTTGGGGACAATTGCAGGCCACTGTGCTACCAAAACTTGGGCGAGGATAACAGGTACTGACTGTATATTAGGTCGTCTTCACGAGTACCAGGTCATCGGCCGTCACCTGCCCACGGAGGCCAACCCGACCCCCAAGCTCTACCGCATGCGCATCTTTGCGCCCAACGATGTGGTTGCCAAGTCGAGGTTCTGGTACTTCCTCGGCAAGCTCAGGAAGATCAAGAAGGCGAACGGCGAGATCGTTTCCCTGAACGAGGTGCGTCATGTTGAGTTTCCGACCCTTTTGTGAGCATGGAACTGATGACCTCGCAGATCTTCGAGAAGCGCCCTGAGAAGGTCAAGAACTTCGGTATCTGGATCCGTTACGATTCCCGCTCAGGAACCCACAACATGTACAAGGAGTACCGTGAGATGTCCCGCACCGACGCCGTCCACGCCCTGTACCAGGATATGGCTGCCCGCCACCGTGCTCGTTTCCGATCCATCCACGTACGTTTGCCGAACCGTCGTGCGCCAATACTTTTGCTAACCCACTCTGCAGATCCTCAAGGTCGTCGAGGTCACCAAGACTGCCGATATCCGCCGCCCGTACATCAAGCAGCTCCTGGAGAAGAACCTCAAGTTCCCTCTACCCCACCGCGTCAACAAGACCACCAGCAAGAAGATCTTTGCTGCCCGCCGACCTTCGACTTTCTTCTAAGCGTGTTTTCCTTCTGTGGAGTGCGGACTGGATGGGCCGGGATGACATGGCTTTTGGGGGCTCTTCTGCATGGCTTCAAGGACGAAGTATACTAGGCACGAATCAAAATCCCTAAATGTTCAATCCAAATCAGGCGAAAAGGGGTGTGATAAGAGGGTTGTGACGACACAAACGTGTGCTGGGACGGAATACCCGAGTTCTACAACACCAGCGCATGACCACTGAGTGGGTCAGATAGGCAATGAAGAAATGATTGCTGACGATTTTATATTGTTTTTGTATATTCTCCACTACCGACATTGTGCCTCAAACTCCTTCTAGATCTTGGGCTTGGAGACGGGATCACCCTTAGCTCTACCTACGGTATCGATTGGCATCCACCAAGGATATGCCAAGACGTTTGTGTT
Source organism: Westerdykella sp. P71 (assembly GCA_019022765.1). Classification (NCBI taxonomy): domain Eukaryota; kingdom Fungi; phylum Ascomycota; class Dothideomycetes; order Pleosporales; family Sporormiaceae; genus Westerdykella; species Westerdykella sp. P71. The sequence goes on from JAFHBW010000093.1 coordinate 110,110, forward strand.
CTCCATGGTACCCGTGAACTTGGGAGGCCTCTTCTGCATGAAAGACTCCACACCCTCCTTGTTATCACTGTATCATGTCAGTATGCTAACGACATTCTGGGGATCTGGCACAACTTACGGAGTCTGGAAGAGCTCGTAGATAACCCTCGAATCCAGCAAATGCTGGCCCTCCGCGCTACCCGTATCGCGGTACATAAGTTCCTTCATAAGATACGTGCTCACCGAACTCGTATTCTTCGACACCTCCTCCGCAATCTCGAGCGCCTTGGGCAGCACATCCTCGGGCCTGTCCATCGTATACGCAAACAAATCGTGGAAGACCGGGTCGCTAGCCAGATACGTCTGGCCAGTGGTGATGGCCTGCATGGCGCGGGAGTGGCCAATAAGACGGGGCAGGAAGAAAGAGGAGCAGGCCTCCATGATGAGCCCGCGGCGGGCGAAGACGAAGCCGATTTTGGCGTTCTTGTAGGCGACGCGGATGTTCATGGGCAGCGTCATGGTGATGCCGATGCCCACGGCAGAGCCTTGGAGAGCGCCGATGGTGGGTTTTCGACAGTGATGAATGGCGAGGGTTATGCGGCCGCCTCTGGAGTCGTAATTAGCATTTCGTTCCCTTTGGTTTCCGTCTGGAGAGCTCGGGTAGGGTGAAGAGTTGGGACGGTAACTCACCCATCCCTATGCTCATTCGCGGGCTCGTCTGTCGTCCTGAACCCAATTTCCAAATCCGCACCAGCGCAGAAGATACGTCCATGGCCTGTAACCACAATAACGCGCACGCGGTCATCTACACTGAACATGCTATAGGCCTCCTCAATCTCCAGCATCATGGTGTTGGTGAAGGCATTGTGGTTCTTGGGGCGGCAAAGCGTGAGAATGATGACGGAGGGGTCCTTCTCGTAGTGCTGCGTTTTTATCTGCGTGAAGGGCAAGTCATTGTAGGATTTGGGGAGCTTGATATTGGGGCGGGGGTTCGCCATTGTGATGTGTGGCAGGAGGAGTGGAGGAGGGGAGGAGGGGAAATGGTGCGTAACGTAGCTGGACAAGGGTGAGTAGAGGAGGGTTAGTCAAAGGGATCAAGAGACATTTCAATATCCAGTGGAGATATGCCGCTTCATGTTCATCTGCTGCTTGTTGCGAGGGGAGTGTCGGGAATGCTGGGGTAGGCCGAGGTTGGGGAGCTTGGTGGAAGTCCCGGCTTGGCGATGGTGAGCCAATGACGAGGCTGAGTCGAACTAGACGAGTCTGTGGAGGGGGAACGCATGTCCCATATTTTGCCGTTTCGGTCCATGATGGTAAATTCAAAAGAGAGCAAGATGTGAAGCTTGTGGAAGAGGTCCGATGTTCAACGCCATGTTGACGACGACCTAGATGCAATTCGTGCTTTTCCCAATCCCCGTTGTGGTATCATTAAAATACAGTCCCTTCATCTGCTATATATCGCCCTCAGCAAAAGCTCTCGCCATCTCTTTTGCGATTCCTAGCCTCAACACCCTGATGACATCGCTCCCCTTCGCATCTTTGTCGAAGCCCTTTCTCCAATCCCAGCCTCTCTTCGCGTCGTCGACTGTGCCGCCTTGCACGAGGACTGTGCTGCTGTCTGTACTCTGTCCTTCGACGGAGCCGAAATCGATACTTCCGATCAGAGAGTACTGACTGGAAGCTGTCGTCAAATTGGATGTTGACTTCTGCATTTGGGATCGAGAAGAGGGCACGCGGCCGTTGTGGGCGGCGGCAAGGGCCGTGGATAACACTTCTTCGCACTGTGCGCGGATCATGCTCGGGGCCGTGTCCAGATCTTCCACCGCTGCCAAAAGCAAATATAGATGTTCCACTGTCAGCGTTCGCTTGCCCTGATTGACGAAAAGAAGGGCTTCTCCAAGAAGGGGAAGCAAGACATCCACTTGCACCACCGTCTCAACGCCTGGGTCGTAAAGCCCACCTCGAATGCTGGAAGCTGCGCTGGAAATGATGACCATCAAAGCGTTGGCTGCGGCACGCTTCCGAGCCATAGGCCTATGTGCTGGCTTTTCTCCATCGGCTGCAAGAATGCCCTCATCTCGGAGATCGTAGAACTTGCGAATTGTGGCGTAACCGCTGAGGTGGTTGGACAACATATGCGCGGCATCTGAGTCCAACGAAGCAAGCTTTGTGAGTGTTTGCTTAGGTGATATGATCAGGGCTTTGAGGCTCTCGTCAAGCTCGGCGGTCGGCGGGTATGCTATTGACTTCACCAAGCAATGAGCGACAAGCACTCGGAGGACCTCTTGTATCTTGCTCGTTTCATGTGCACGCGCATAGTACAGCAGAGTTTCGCCATAATTCTGTGTAGTATTTCGAAGACGCTCCGCGTAGCTCTGACCCAAGATTAGAACAACGCTGAGAACATTTGAGACACGGACTTACCAGGGCAATATTTTGGGCATGTTTGGGAAGGCCCATGCTGTGACACAATCGAGTGATCTTGTCAACGCGCTCTGGAGAATCAAGCTTGAGATCCCGGAAGATAGCTTCGATCCGTGAATCTCGTCGTTGATGGTCGTCCAATCGTTCCAGAACTCGTACAGCCATCTCCCAACCTTCCCTCACGACTTTATTGTCCGCACTCCCCAGTACGTCCCTGGAAGCCAGTTGATCCGCGTATGCGATCAACAAGTCATCCTTGGAAAGCCCTGTCCGTGGCTGCTGATTGTTGTAACTAAGAACCATAAGGTCGCTTTCGTCAAATTGGTCCAGAATACCGCCAGGACGACGGAACCAGTCCCCACTGCTGGCCACCTCTGCGACAGCAGATGCTACAAGCAACGACCAGCTCCGGACGATGTGTAGCACCCCCTCGATATTGTCATCAAAGACGCATGCTAACGCAACCTCCACGCGGTCCGTGGGATCGATACCGAATTCCTCCTCCTTGCTCTCTACGACGGCAGCAAAAGACGCCGCCAGGCGATCACAATACGCCTTTATCGGTGTTACGTCCACATCACGAACCCGTTGCGATCGAGTTACGGAACGGCGGCTCGCAGCAAACGACCCTTGCGGGATATCCTCCTCGTCCCCGTTCCACCAAACTGTGAGTCCTATGACAGCCTCTAACCAATCTCCCGCCACTGCCATGATATCCTCTTCTCCACCCAAAAGCTGCCGATACAGTCTGCCCAAGTTCTCGTATATTGACCAGGGCACTCTGCTCTCAGCTTTGCGACTGGCCACACTCAAATTAAAGTCATTCTGCGACTGGGATAAGCCGAAGTGTTGCGCTTCGAAATTCTGCGAGATGCTGTGGCGGTTCTGGCTGCCGCCTTCTGCATATTCCTGTAAGTCTTTCATAGCCAGTTGCACTCTCTTCCTGAAGATACTCCAATCATGGCCTCTGACATCCCAGTCGTCAGATGCTACTGCAGGGCATTCGTGGAGGAGCTCTATCGCTGCGTGAACGACCTGATTGGTGTTATAAAGATGGTCGCCGCTATACCCGTCGTCTCCTAGCCCATCCGCCGCAGCTGTCTCTGCTACAGCGAAATTTGCGCCCTTGAGCAATTTGAGGGCGTCAGCGAAGTTACCTCTTGCCACTGAAAACAAGACGGCATCCCAAAACGCCTCATGGGCCGAGTACCCCTCATGTTCTCGCAGAACCAATGCAACTTCAGATATAGCCGGTGTAAACTTGTTTAGCCAATCTAGTAGAACCCTTGGAATTGGGGTATACCGCGCAGGTTCCAATCGTCGGGTGACAAGGGACAACGACGATTGTTGTTGTTGTTGTTGTTGTTGTCGGGAAATGGGGGTAGGGTGATGTATGCTTAGTAGAAGACTGGTCAATTCATGTGCGTCGGCCAGCGATTGATCCTTGGTGGAATGTGCCGAAGCTTCCCATACCCCCAATAGGTCCCGCGAGACTTCACCGAGCCATTCACTGCGGCGTTCGGGTGCAGTCGAAGTTACGGACTCATGTAGCTTCTCTAGCAATTCTTGAGTCCCAAGAATCACGTCGTCAGGCTCTCGCAAACTCGGGCGCTCAACAATGGGCGTAAGGCCTTTGGCCATGTTGGTCAAGTCGTACTGCGATTGCTTTGCGCCGGTGCGAACGATCGGACGCCCTAGGACGTCATCCGTAAGACTGTTTCGGGACATGATCGATTGAGAAAGCCGATGATTCCCGCGCGCCCGCACGTCGTATCCCGGACCGTCCCCAGCCATATCCTCGTCCTCGTCCTCGTCCTCGTCCTCTTCCTCTTCCTCTTCATCTTCCTCGTGTTCCCCTTGGGCGTCATCTTCCATGTCGTCCTCTGCCTCCTCGGATCCCTCCCCATCTTCTTCATCATCTTCATCCTCTAGGGGACTGCTGGGAACGCGAAAACCTCCAGTACCCCTTCCACGCTGAGAGTTTGGTCGCGACGAAGTGGGGGCGCCGAAGAGACCACTCCCGAAGCCTGTTAACTCGTTTTTCGGGGGTGAGCTGTTAAAGATGCCCGGGTTGGATGGGTTGAAGCGGGTGTTTCCAAAGTTGAGACGAGGCGGAGGGGGACCTGCTGGAGTTGAGGATGGTATGAACGATAGCGAACGTCCTGGCGGCGGCCCAGCTGGAGTTGTGGAAGGGCCATTGCGATCGGGAGAGAGGGTCGCGTCGCGATACATTGCGGTAGGGCCGCAGCAGCGTAGCTCTCCGGCGCGGAGTAGGCTTGAATCGATGCTCGCTCGTGGGTAGTAAGTCAATCGAACGGGCTATGGGCAATACTCTTGAGCTTCGGGAGCTACGCACGTATTCGAAACCCCTCCGAAGTTGAGTGTATTGACAACCGAAGACAGAAGCCACTTTCGAGATTCAGGAAACAAACGCGCCTGGTCTCCACGGGCCCTGGTTCTCTCGGCCAAACGATTCCCCGTATATCCGATATTCTTGGCATTGAATCCCATAGTGGCATAGCGTCTTGGCATTCCCGGATGCGCCCAGTGTCCACGCGGTTTGCCACCTGCGAGTGACTGTGGTACCCGAGTGGGTTGCGTCTCCTTTCCTTTTTCCCAACAGGACGAATTGTTACTAAAGCTGGCAGTCCGTCAGCCCAACACCGAGGCGTGCTTATCGCTTGCGTTGCTGCAGCTTTTGGGGTCCTCAGGAGCGTTGCACTCTGCCCATTCATGCCCCCGCATCAGTCCTCGCCCCATGTCCGGACTTCCTACACAGTGCAATCGCGCATTCCGCCCATGTCTTCAATATATCTGCATCGGACTCTTGAGGGCACACGCTCGCAACGGCGGATCGCTGCAGGGGCTGTCGTCTTGGTAATTAAGGTACACTATGCAAGGATGCGCAGCTGATGATGATGACTGACCACCGGCCGACGCCAACTGGTGACTGGCATGGCTGGAGTTGCCCGTCCGAACTTGCTGGCAAAAAAACGCCGCTGCCGTCGCCTAGCGGCGCCGTCTAGGACCTATGACATATGACATATACATCTGATGTCCCCTGCTTCCGCCCGCAGACTGTCGATCCATAAACACCTCGTTGTCTCCCCATCGCTGCAGTGCCACCCACCATTCAATCTCTCCCCTCGCTGTTCGCTACTGATGTCAAATTCCGATCGCCTCGCTTCCTAAGCACTCGTTGTTCGTTTCCCTTTGCGAAGGCTTGCGCTCCGAGCCATGGTGCAGACGCAAGGCCTCTGGTCCAAGACCAAGACCGGCAGCAAGGCTGGATTCGACAAGCTGTACGGCTGGGTGGACAAACTCGGGCCCCCAGTCAACAGGCTCTCCAACAAATTAGGCGCTGAAGCCTTCTGGCCGACAACTCTAGACAAGGAGAGCGACAAGGCTGCGAGAATCCTGAGGAGCTTCTGCAGTATGACATCGTTCCCGATTATACGTACAACTTGCTAACCTCCGACAGAGGATGGCTTCTATGTCGAAGAGGAAAGGCCTAGTACAGATGGCCCCAAATCGAAACAGAGGGTTGTCAAGAAGATCCCGGCAGAGGTATGTCTTTTCTGGCATGTTTCACAGCGCATCGGAGAGCCCATACGGCGCGACTCCGACGCCTTCGAATATCGGGCCAGGATATATTTACTGACTCGTTCATTTCAGGTAATTAAGAATGCTAAAGGACTCGCCATCTTTACGACGATGCGAACCGGATTGTGGTTCTCCGGCGCTGGAGGCAGTGGAATACTGATTGGGCGCAAAGAAGATGGGACCTGGTCTCCACCGTCGGGCATCATGCTACATACCGCGGGGTTGGGCTTCCTAGTCGGAGTGGACATATACGACTGCGTGGTCGTCATCAACACGCAGAAAGCCCTAGATGCGTTCTCCGCCATACGTTGCACTCTGGGAGGCGAGATCAGCGCCGTTGCGGGTCCTGTTGGCGTAGGAGGCGTGCTAGAGACTGAAGTCCACAAACGTCAGGCGCCCGTTTTCACCTACTTGAAGTCGCGCGGCTTCTACGCGGGCGTGCAGGTCGACGGAACAATCATTATTGAACGCACCGATGAGAATGAAAGATTCTACGGGGAGCGCATTGGCGTCAAAGATATTCTGGCAGGTAAGGTCCGGCATCCACCCTATGAGACCCGGCGGCTGTTGGAGACGGTCAAAGCCGCCCAGGGGGATACAGATGTTGATCAGTCTCTGCTACCGGACGAGCCGCCACCTGGAGATTTCGAAGTGGAGAGCGAGAAAAAGGTATTTGGCGTTCCAGATACGGAGGATCCGGATCCTTTCGGTGTCTTAGCGCTGGAGCAAGCTGGGCTTGAAATCAGAGAAGCAGGCACTCAAAGGAGACCAACAAGCGAACAGTTCGAGTTCAGACCGAGTCCAACTAGTCCCATATACACCACTTTCAGGCATAGCATGGATCGCTCGAGCATGGAGGCACGGAGCAGAAGATCAAGCTGGCGGACGAGCGCTATGGGCAGCATAGCAGAGAGCCGGGCAAGTACCATGGTCGACTCAGAAACCCAAACGGACCTGGAACCTCCGTCGTCGCCGAAAGAGAAACCGAAGCCGCCACCCAGGCTGCCACCAAGGTCTGCACAGACAGTAAGCACTGAGATGAAAGAGATACCAGAAGAAAAGAGCACAGATGACACCAGGAGGGCAAGTGCTTCGCAGACAGAAGATGTACAGGACGAGTCCCAACCGACGATTTCTGTGGAACCAGCAGCGGATGATGTCGAGGAAAAGGCCCTCACGTCAACGAAAGACGATGGAACTAACGACGGCGGAGCAGAGGAACTACACAGTACAGAAGACAAGTCGACCTCGCCCAATCGATATTCTTCAGAGTTTGTTGATGAGCCCCTTGACGATGATGGAGACGACGCAGACGACGCAGACGACGATGTCGACCAAGAAGAGCCGGTTACAGTTACATATCTGCAGGCTTCCGCTCCGCAGGTAGTAACACGTGCTCGCATTGTCACCGTTCCGAAACCCATCCCTCCAAAACTACCTCCACGAAGCCCTCTCCGCAAGCGACTTTCTGATAGCTCGAACCTCTCCAGCGAGGGCGAGACGCATCGAGAGACGCGGGACGTGGCGTCGGGCCCGTCTCCTGACCATCTCGGCTCACCCAGAACCCCGTCGCTTCGGAATGACGCATCATCGGATTATTCGTCCCACGAAAGCCTTTCTTCGATCGAGGCCCTGGCCCGGAGCGATGAGCAGGCGATGTCGAAAGACAAGGAGAATGCGTCAGTGAAACAGGCGGATGGCGGGTTTGCTGCAGCGCCATCTCCACCTACGGAAGTTCCAGGGAGCTTTCATTGATGAGTGGTTCTCCGGCCGCATGTGGGATTTTGGGGGTTACGAGGATTAGTTATCTGGGATGATTTATTTCTGGGTCTCACAGATAAGTCGGACATGGGGTCTGGCATGTAATGATTGATATGTGTATGGGATCATGAGGATGGAAGGCGCATTAGGCTAGGGACCTCCGGAGCTTCGTGCTGGTACTGAATATGTGGTTTGTATGGGGTTATGATATCCCATGAAATTTGGTTCTATTGATGTGCAATGTTTATCTATTTTCTGATCATAACTGCATTGGGGTTAACTACTCGAGTCTCTGATGAACAAGAAACCATGTCCCATTTGTCTTCTGGAATATTCAGTGATAGTAATATTGAAGGATGCTGGAACCAGCCACAGCGCCACACTTGTGCTAGACCCGCCAAGGAAGGCCCATGCTCAAAAAGTTCCAACACTCACCACTCACCACCAGCGACTTCAGAAATCCAAAGCGCACACTTCGTTGCTCACGCCCGAAAGGAAAATCCCCATACTCCCCACTTCGAGATCACTGGAAAATTTACTTAGAATACACTACTCCCCATGGCGTCAACCAAGGCGGCCAAACGTCCGCCGAAAACCGTCGCCGGCTTCACAATCCTCCCACTCACACTCCCCTCCCTCCCGGGCCTACCCGCGCAAGCCACAAGCGAAGCACGACACTACCTGTATATAAAACCGCATGAGCCGTCGCAACCGGAACCAGACGCGGATCGCAGCCTCTTCCTATCGAACGTCCCCTTCGACGCCAATGAAGCGAATCTGCGGACACTCTTTGCGGAGCAGTTTGGTGGGCTGAGGGTGGACAGGGTCGAGTTTGACAGTTCGGTACCGGCGACGCCGAGTTGGAAGCGGTATAAGAGTGCGCCTGTTGCAGCGGCCGCGCCTGCGGCGGGGAGGGGCAGGAAGAGAAAAAGGGATGAGGAGATTATTGCTGAGGGGGTGGTGGAGGATGAGGAGAGCGCGTTGCCGAGGGTTTGGAAGGGAGAGTTGAGGCGGAGTGGGGGCTGCGCCGTTGTTGTGTTCGTCGACAAGGCGAGTGCGAGGGGTGCGTGGAAGGAGGTTAGAGCGGCTGTTAAAGAGGGAAGGGAAATTCGGTGGGTAGGTGGGGAGGTGGTATTGGGAGTGCAACGTAAGTCCCCCATTCTCTTGATCACCCTATCTTGTTGCTCGAGGTCGAATATTTCGTGCTAACACATCTCACTCCAGGCTACAAACAACACCACACTCTGACTTACCCCTCGAAACCCCTCCTCCAATCGACCATAAATGCCTACCTCTCCCAATTCACCGCCGCCGAAACTGCCCGCTCGAGGCTACGCCTCAAGGCGCGCTCCGTCCCCGACGAAGACGGCTTCATCACCGTCACAAGAGGCGGTCGTGCAGGGCCCGCACGTCTCGAAGACGCGGAGAAGAAGCAGAAGGAGCTGGAGGAGCGGAGGAAAAAGAATAGAGTCAAGGATGACTTCTACAGGTTTCAGACGAGGGAGAAGAGGAAGGAGAGGGAGGTGGAGCTGCGGAAGGCGTTCGAGAGGGATAGGGAGAGGGTGGAGGAGATGAGGAAGAGGAGGGGGAAGGTCAGGGTCATGGAGTAGCGGATAGAGTCGGGATGGTCGAAGCAGAAGGAGGGACTGGAGAGATACCCTTGTTGACTATCGAATTGGAACTTTAGCATGTACAAATGGTATGGCTGTTGGTTTGGTGTGGGGATATCAAAATGGATAGCATCTAGCCCGTTGAGCTACGTAACGGATGTACAGTGGCTGCATACATGTTTCTGCGCTGTCAATATCATGTGTGGACGTGCATTAAAACAGAGGCTCAGGATACGAACAGTAGATGGAAGTGAATCGTTTTGCCGACAACGAGAGCAACACTTAAGACACTCTTGAGCATATTGTTTCATATATACGCACAAAAGCACATATCGAACTGAGAATTTTGAGAGATGGTCAATAGTTTAGTCATAAACAACACCGAACACAATATCACGTCGCAAGGCAATCGTGGGCATGGAACTTGACCAGGCGCAATCGTCGCCAATATTTCTCACTCTAAGAAACGCTACATACCCTTCTTCAACGTCGCCTACCCAAGTAATCGAGAAGAAAAGAAAAGGGAAGTACTGAGAGGAAAACGGTCGTCTCCCTTATCTCAAGCCATCTTCATGGCAGTTGCTGCACAGGCGATGAGATGTGTGCCCGCAATTACTGGAGCAACTCGGAAATGGACGTCCCCAATGCGGCGCTCTCTCTGCCATAGGCCCATCCTGGCCTCGAACCACCGAACTGTTTTTGGGTTTTGTAATTTCATTTTCCAGAGAGAAGGGATCGATAGGAGACTCGAGCGCGTTGGCCGCATCGGCCTGCGATCGAGAAAAAATGTCAGCAATTTGGGTGGTTTCCAAGCAGTAACATGAGGTCGGCTGTGGTTCCACAATGTGCGTGTTCGGAGCTGGAGTTCGCTCTTTACGCAATGGGCGAGCTGGACGTATTGGCGATTGACTGGACCTCAGAGTGCCAAATGGACTGTGCGACCTGTCAAGAAACTTGACTACGGGGGCATGGAGTAATTTGGCATGCCGCGTAGGATCCGCACGATCTGGCGAGCCGTTGCGGTGGCGATCATTGCAGACGGTAATTCTGTGCTGATGGCAAGCAGAGCCTCGCTTGGGCGCGGGCTTCGTATGTACCTTCTCCCAAACAAGCGAAGGGAGGCCGTTGGGGAATGTCTCGCTGGCCTTGAGGGAGTGGCACTCCCAGTACATTTGGCCCTCGGTTAGATGGAGAATGCGATTGCAAAGGAGACGCTCCATCAGTGACCAGGCACGTGTATCCCAGGCGAGGCCGGTGAATTCCCAGATCTTCTGGATGCCGCTGGGCCTGGATTGCAACGTAGTTGCCTCCGAAGTCATGTCAGTCGTTATGACAGATTCATTGGCGTTACCGACTACGATTGTTATGAGGGCGTTGCGGTAAGTCGATGCCATGAGGGTACATTCTTGTCGTTTATCCACCTCTGAGTCTTGGATTACACAGAGGGAATCAACCCAGAGATAGCGTAGGCCCATACGTTCCGCGGCAGTGATCGCATCGTTGAGGAGCTTGGAGAGCATCGGTCGCGAGATCAGGAAGTGCTCGCCCTCGAGCATCGCGGATGATAGCGTCATATCATCGTCGCCCCAAGTGTAGTTGACCGCGGCGTACTCGACAGGACCGACCAACTCTGCAGTGCTAACAATGCGGATAGCTTGAAGTCCATCCGCACTGTTGTCGGCATCATCGCGTCCAATATCCAGTAGACGAGTGGGTAGCTTGCCAGCCTCGGTTGATCGTGAGTGGCAAGAATTGTGGAGCCGAGAACACTTGTCAAGCCACTCCTTTGGTTGTCCAGACGATTGTTTCAGCTGAGATCCTGGCGTCAGCGGCAAGATATCATCGCTCGTTACCTCATCGAGCCCATTGTTGACTTCTCCCTTGAGGAAGTCTTGAACCATATCCAGCTCTTCTTGTGGTGCTGGGAAGGATGCTTGCTCGTTTGCCCATGCCAAGCAACACGTTGTGGGCGTGAAGATCATGGCCAGCTCGGCGGCCGTTGGACGTTCGCTGGGCTCCATCCTCAGGGTGGACTTGATGGTGCGTAGGGCCACTACCTCTTGGGCGTGGCTGGTCTCGTCCATGAAGGTGCATAGCCACTCGTGGAGGCCATGCAGGTCTTGCCAATAGTACTTGCCATGGCGGCCCGAGAACGCCTTGCAGAATATCAGTACTTGATCCTTGCTCAGCTCAGATGCAGTAAGAAGCATCTCGAGGAAGACGCATCCGAGAGACCAGATATCAGCAGCTTGATCGCGCTTCGCACCGGAGGGCACTTCCGGTGCGCAATATCGGCGAGTTAGGGGTGCGGTGTCTTCTTGTTGGTCCGTAAATGAGCTTACGCCGAAGTCGCTCAGGATTACATGCGGCATGCCTTCCGTGCTATTCATCACTAGGATGTTTTGTGGCTTAATGTCGCCATGGGTGATCACGGGTCGCTGCTCGTGGAGGTATCTGATCGACGATACCAGGCATCCGAACATGCTCAAGACAGTGTCCATTAGGCCGGCGGGTTTCTGGGTCTCCCCAGTTTGAATCCGTTGGAGCCACACCGATAGTGTTGTATCTGCAACCGGTGTTAGAAGGATCGAGACCTTCTCATCCTTGGCGTATGCCCCGAGGAAACGAATAATGTGTGGATGGCGGAGCTTCTGAAGAACACCAACTTCCTTCCTGAGCTCCTCTACCGCCGACTGTTCGCGGTTCTTTAGCGTCTTGCGACTGATCCTGAGCTTCGTATCTTGATGGACCACTTCATCGACTGTACTGAAGCCGCCAGCACCAAGTAGTTTGACACTGAGGAAGGATTGTGACTCCAGGTAGGCGCCAGCGGTTGAGACAGATCTTGTATCGTCAAGTATCATGTTGACGTCTGAATACCAAAGGGAGCCATCGTTGGCTCCCTGGGTCGTCGGAGGAATGTCCACCTGTACACGTTCGAAGACGGGTGTTGTGTCGGTGGCATCTTGTAGCGCCTTCTCATGATCAACCATCTAAATTCATCAGTCATGTTCGAGAGAGTTCTGGAGATGCTAATTACCTGGCGGTTGAAGTCCAATGCCGGGGTATCATCGCCCTTGTGGTCGTCGCCGAGTTTGTGCCACTGCATCATGTTTAGTATAAGTTACATATTGCGTTTTAGGGAAGTACATACCTTAGCCTGTACCTCGGGGTGTACCTTAGACTGATCTTGTGGGGAGTGATGGCATGTGAAGAGCATCGGGCCTTGTGGTACGGCTGGAAGTACCGTCGGGGCTGGAGGAGACGGTGCAGACACATGTAGCGTCGTTCCAATCCCCTGGCTGAGGGTATGGGTATTCCAGCCACGGCATTTGTTGAGCGTAGGTGAGGGGCCTGGATCAGAAGCAAGCATATCCTCTTGGGCTCCCTTCATCCTGGGGGGTTCCTGAGAGATGGGGGGCCGCCGCTCGATGTTATCCTCGAAAGCATGATCACGGGAAGAAAGCAGATGCGGCTGGTGGAGGGATTGCGGTCCTTGAGGTGACGAGGTCATGTCGTCGACGGTGATACTCTTGCACAGTTCCAGATCTTGTGGCACCGAGCCCGTATTATATACTTCCGTCGCATTGAAGCGGTCTTGTCCTGTCAGCTGGAGGTTGGAAGGCTCCTCTGAAGGTTCCTCTAAGCTCGAATTTGAGCCAGAGGGTGGCGAAGCAGTCGAGAGCTGGGTCGAAAGGTATTGGAATTGGCCGAACCCGCTGAAGTCGTTGTAGCCGCTGCTGCCATCGCCGCCTTCGTCCTGCTTGTCGCTTGGATAGCCTCGCCCATCGGGTCGGCCGCCGGAGGGACCCTCACCATTGTCCTTGGGGGCGTCGGGGGCATTATTATCGTCGTTGCTGTCATCATCACCATCGTCAGGGGATTGGCTGTCATCTTCTGGATCCTTCCAGTCCAACATGCACTTTCCGTTGGCGAAGTGCTCCGCGATGTGGTCGATTCTGTCCTGCCTTGACTCGAAGCGGTGAGGGCAGAATCCACAGTGCCGAGGGAAAGTGGATTCAGTCTTGATCAAGGAATCCTTCTCATAGTCTTCGAAGTTCATGCCTGGGTGAATATTCCCGAAGTGCTGTTCGCAGTTAGCGATAAGATAAAAAGATTGGGGCGAGAATAAAGACAAACTCACCTGCTTGAAGTGATAGCGTCTGAAGCACGGCTTGACCTTGTCCACCCCCTGGCTGACACACAAGCTGCATTTCCAGGACACAGCAGGGTATCCCTCTTCCTCGTTACGCTTCCAGTCGCACTTCCGCCCATACCGCTTACCGCACTTACGTGTGCACTGGAAGATTTTGTTGGGATCCCGGCAAAGAAGGTCGGGGTCATTAGTGGGAGTGCACCCTTTCTTCCCACCCCGCAGAGGTGGTGAAGTGGCTGTGTCGGAAGTGCGGGTCATGGTTGTGGTCTCGAACTGGGTTTGGTTTGTGTGAGTGTCGTCGAGTTGTGGCGAGTGTGTCAAGCTCGTCTGTGACTTGTAGGCGGAGTCGTGACCTGAAATCCCATGTTTCAACATCTGACCGAACCATGCCCTGATGGCAGCGGCTGGCTCCCCTGTCAACTGGCTCAAGGAGTCGATGTGCCGGTCACTGTAAGCATGTAAGCATCTTGGTCGGTAACGATGAGGTACCGGGATGAGAAGGGGGTCACCCACTTTGGAAGAACGTTGTATTTGCTGAACCAGGTAGCACACACATCAGCGGCCTGGTCATTAAGGCCGACCTCAGCAGTGCTCGAGCACGGTGTGGGTTGCGCCTCTATCCAACTGGAGGGAGTGATGGCAGTCGAAGACATGAGAGGAGATGTGAAGTTGCTGGAGGTCCCTGCGCTATGATGCCGCTTCGGCTGGGGGATATCTTGTGTATCGACCTGCATCGGTCGCTTCATGTTGGAATTCAAGGATGGAAACGTCCCAAACATCTGCTGTGGTGTAGAGGTGAAGTCAAATTGACCGAATGTTGAACCCGATGCCAAGGTATTATCCATGGTCTGCACAGGATCAGTTTTCTGCTACGGATAGATGCGATGACGACCTTACTTGGGTCTGTTGTAGTGGAAAACTTGAAAACGCATCTGTATTCATCGAAGTGAAGGACGAGTCGTATTGGCTATAAGCCGTGTCGACGCCCTCATCGAACAGAAAGAAGTCCGTTTCGGTATTACCCTCGGACAGCTTCGGCATCGCAGTGTTGGGGAAGTTCATGTCACTGAAATCCATTCCAAACTGGAAGCCGGCATAGTTCTGGTTCTCCATGGGGAGGGAAGCGAGCAAGGTGGTTAGTAAGTATAGGTGTTGAGGTTCGCTCCAAGGTGGAAATGGCGCGCCGTGAGTTGAGCGCAGCAGGTTTAGGTTGAGTCAGGATGAGTCGAGTGCCTCAGGTTTCCTTTATGGCTATGGGATCCTCGAAAGGCTGATGGAGTCATACACAGCCCTTCAAGCTGAGAAGGGCGGTCAGGCCGTCAGGGCCAGGGATCCAGGCAGCGATTTGGATTGGGGAGATGCGAAAATCCGGAGAACCCACTTTGGTGGAAGTGGCGGGGGGATGCGCCAAGACCTTCAGCGGGTTTTCGCATCCGTCGCATTAGCGGGGTTCCCGATTGGATCGAGACGGGATTACAAAACCCCCCCGCCAAGACATCCCACTAGGAACTTCAACGTTGACCTCAATCTGTGTGCCTCTTCTCCGATATATCTAATGCGGGAGATAGAAGCCAGAATCGAGGCGCATCGTCTCTGCAACCTGCAGAAACAATAAAGGATGGTTTCTGGTTGTGTCAGTTCGGCGTCGCAAACCACTGTGAAAACTTTCGCTGGCATGTGCATAGTAATGTGGTCGGAAGCGGTTTAATTCAGAGAAGGGCGGAGGCTGTGCTGACATCTGACTGTGGCTGTGCCAATGTGCGACTCCGCCAGTAGATTGCTAGTTTCCGTCATAGCCGTGGCGCTGTACCTACTGTAGGTACTAGGTAGCCAATACATAGCACTT
The DNA here is from genome assembly GCA_019022765.1 of Westerdykella sp. P71. Classification (NCBI taxonomy): domain Eukaryota; kingdom Fungi; phylum Ascomycota; class Dothideomycetes; order Pleosporales; family Sporormiaceae; genus Westerdykella; species Westerdykella sp. P71. The sequence goes on from JAFHBW010000093.1 coordinate 125,489, forward strand.
TTCAAAATCTGTACCTACATATACATGCATGCTTCATCAAACCATCAGTGCGAACATGCGCCGACCCAACAAACTCCAGAAAATAGAAAAGCAACGCTCGCCATTTATCGGGTGTACTTCTTCTGCAGGTTCTTCGCAATCGTCGTCAGCTGGATGTTGCTGGTGCCCTCATAAATGGCACCGATCTTGCTGTCACGGAAGTACTTCTCTGCAAGACCTTCCCTGACGAAACCCATACCGCCCATCCACTCAACAGCCTGGCTCGAGACCCTGCCAGCAACCTGCGAGGCGTAGAGCTTAGCCATGGCCGCATCCTCGACGAAGTCTTGGCCGGCTTCCTTCTTGCGGGCGGCATTGTAGACAAGGGCACGCGCAGCCTGGATCTCAACCCAGGCCTGTGCCATCTGGTGCTGCATACCCTGGAACTCGCCAATAAGCTGGCCGAACTGCTTGCGATCATTCCACGCATAGCTGTTTCGTATTAGCGCATCTGAACAATCACAGACACATCCATTTCTGCTTACCCGGCAGCGTTCTCAAAAGCACCCAAGGCCAATCCAGTCATCTGCGCAGCGATACCGATACGGCCCTCGTTCAAAAGACCAATGGCGTACTTGTATCCCTCGAACTCGTTTCCAAGAAGGTTCTCCTTGGGGATCTCAACATCGTCGAAGTTGATCACGCAGGTGCTGCTGGCCTTGATACCAAGCTTCTTTTCCTTCTTCGCAATGGAGAAGCCAGGGGTCCCCTTCTCGACAATGAAGGCGGTGATACCTTTGTACTTCCTGCTGGGGTCGAGGTTGGCGAACACAATGAAGAAGCCGGCCTCCTTGCTGTTCGTGATCCACATCTTGCTGCCATTGATCTTGTACCCATTCTCAGTGCGCGTGGCCTTCGTGGCCAGAGCAAAGGCATCAGATCCGGAGACGGGCTCCGAAAGACAGAAGGAACCTGCGCCCCGTTAGAATCCTTCATCCAAGTCCTTCTTAACCTTCGAAACTCACCGACAGTGTTGGTAGCGAGCTTGGGCAACCACTTCTTCTTCAGCTGCTCGGAGCCCCACTTCAGAATGGCAGTATTGACCAAGGTGTTGTGGACATCGCACAACACACTGACACTGGGGTCGACACGGGCCAGCTCCTCAATGGCGATAATGGCAGACGTGAAGTTCATGGCCGAGCCACCAAACTCCTCGGGGATCTCAACACCCATAAGGCCCTGCTCGAACAATTGCTCCACCACACTGGGGTCCATCTCCTCCGCCTCATCCATATCACGGACCTTGGGAAGAATGACTTCCTGAGCGAACTTGGACACCGATTCGGACATCAACGACTCGGTCTCGGACAGATGCGTGATAGGAGTCGGGGGAATCTCCGAAATGTCGACATCGCGGCGAGGAGCTGTCGCTGAAAGGCATCGGATCCTGGAGGATGGCCTATCAGTATTGAATCGCAAGAGACTTCACTCCTCTCCTGTGCAAGGCATGTGAACGTACTGCTGGGCGGACCTGGAGAAAGCAGGTCGCACTTGACGGGAAGAAACCGCGGCGGACCGGGCAAAGGGTCGCAGAGCTCGAGCAATCGTGGCCATGGTGTCCAAATTCGTACAAAATTGAGGTAGAGGAGTGAGATCCGGAAGTGTCCGCCAAAATAATGTATGATGTCGGAAGTAGCTTGGCTCGGCCGGTGGGTGGATAGAACCGAGGCTTTCATGCTTGAGCATGGGCCACCACCACCCTGTCGTCCGTGTGCGGGCCGCCGTTTTCCGATCTAGATCACGTGCTTTCCCCAGATATCCCCACGCCAGTCGATCGCGGAGTAGGCTCGTACGAGATAAATCGCTCATTGTCGAGTTGATGCATTTTGTCCTCCCATCGCTACTTGATGGTCGTAAACGCAGAGCACAATCAAGCTTCGTAAAAACTGTTGGCGAAATCATGGTCAGACCCGCGTACTGTTGCGTCTATCAGAAAGGGAATTCACTGGCCGTCTGTGTCTCATTGATACTTGAGCGAAAAGAGACCGTAACATTTCTGGGCGCTATGGCATTGCCCAGATAATAGCTTTATCGCAGGAATAAACTACGGAATTAGATCGACGTTGGCCTTCCTGGCCACATCAATCTTCATACGCGGAGTGTTGCAATCCTCACCCTCACTCCTCTTTTTTGGTGAACAATTGCCTTGGGTTCTTTGCGCATTTAGCATAATGGAACATCTTGCACTCCACCATCTCTTGCTTGCCAGTTCTCCAAAGCAGACTGATGTCATTGGTGACGCGTACATTAGTCCTTGTTTCTCCTAGTAGTTGTTCCAACCCAACTATACTCTCTTCCAAAGATTCAACCCGCGAAAGACGACTAGCTAATAAGAGTTCTAGGTCCATATCGCCATGGATACAGCTGCAATAAACCGGGGAATGTTGTATCCGGACGGCGAGGGCGAAGTATTCGGTCCTTTTGGTCTTGAGGGATCTGGACCCTTTCTAGCGCTTTGAATGTCTTTAGGAGTGCGCTGGAGGTATTACGACTACGCAGGGGTGTGAATGGTCACTGTTCTAGGTGAACCAAGAGTATACTGTGGCGATATGCGCGGAGACCTAACACTAGTTGCGGCGTATCTCGAATACGTTGAGTTCACTCCGTCCTTGGCTTGGAATATCCAGGCAGCGGAATGAAGTCGGATCCGGCATCGGCCCGTGGAATCGTAGACCGATAGTCACCGCCCGTAAGATCATGCTCAGTGCAGAAGGAAACTCCAGTCCCTCGAAAGTTTTCACCTGCAGCACGTAGCCGGCTCATGGAATAGGCTTCCGGCTCGTATTCGGGATCACTGGTCTCCATCCCCAAAGTGATTGAACGTAAATTTGGGAACCGGTGAGAACAGGCGTGCGCCAGTCGCTCCACCTCTTCTGATATGTCGCGATATATGAACGAAATCCGCAGGCGTCTGACCGACTGAGGTATCATCTCGAGAAGGCGGTCGGGGTTGCACTCATCTTCTGGGGTGTATATGGAACGACAGTCCATAGTGATATCCTCCAACTTCTTGAACGACGTGAGGGTAGTAATTGGAGGGTAATCCACTCCAGGAAGCTCAATCGCAAATCCAAGAGCGGGACGATAGCTGATGCACAGCCTTCGCAGTGTGTCCTGCAAAGGCTCAATGATGTCATCGAGTTGGAAATAGTTCAGTGCGTAAGCATCCCAGTAGAACTCGAGATCTTCAAGATTTGGAAGGCACTGCCATATAAGACACCCAAGACACCTGGGGACCAAGTCCGTTATGCAAAGCTTACGAAGATTCTGCAGTTTGAGATTGTAGCGATGGCCTCCCAAACTCAGGTCGCCATGATAGGACCAGCCTTGCGCGTCGCAAGCATACAAGGTTTCCAGATTCGCTGCAGCGTCGAACAAGTCTTGGAGCATGTCGATGTGGTAGTCTGCCTCATGCCCTATTAACCCTAACGTGCGCAGAGAAGGGAATTTCAAGTGCGGATTCTCCATCAGGCACCCATTTTCCGCAGTATAGTGATCTTGGCTTAGGAGAAGGGTGTGAATTTGGGGCGATAGAACCATAGCCACGGTAAGAAACCAGTCGCTGACCTTAAATCGCATTTTGTGGAATTCTGCTTCATCGAAAACGCCGTCTTTCCATATCAGTTCTCGAAAGTGGGGTATAGGCAGGTGATTCATGCTTCTACACATTTCAAGGACCTTTTGAAACGTCGATTGATGTGTACCGTAGAGGAATGATTGACGGACAACCTGCATTGTTTGTACTTGGTAGGCCAGATCCGGGCGGGACACAAGCGTGCGGACAAAATGTGGGAAATAATCATACTCCTCCCTCAGATTCAAGCATGTTTGATTGATCGACTTGTCCAGAACTTTTTGAGGGAGATTTCCTGTGGCATAATAATGAAAAAGAATGGGCTGAGCGATGCGGCACAGATATTTCGAAGTTCGACAGAGATGAGCGAGGGTGCGTTTTGCTTGTTTGTCCGAATCCACGTCGGCATTAGGAAAGTGGCCAGGATTCTCGCAATGGAAGCAGAGATGGCTGAAAATCTGCTGAAGAAGCTCTACTGGAAGAGTGGCCATATGGCCTTGCGTCGTTATTTGAGCCATGGCTGATCGAGGTTGGGCGATGTACTGGAGATTGGAGTGACCGGCAGTAGGTATATCGCTGGTGTTCGGACTATCGAAGATCATCACCTCAGATGTATACGAAATACGAGCAGCACTATGCCATTCAAAGACACGCGGTTGTGCCCCTTTTTGGTGTCAGAGCCTGACTACCCTATGGTATGAGTGTTCCCCGGGTCATGGAAGCGGAATGCAGAACCGTTTGAAGAGCCCCAACATCCTTGGGAAACCTCTCTGGGAATGAAGATTTGCTGGATAGCAAGACGACAGATGAAGGGTCAGAAATTCGTTGCCAGGACTTGGAAGGCTACGGCGGAGAGCGATATCGGGCAGATCCCCTAAGATTGGTCAGTCAAAGGTTTCTAAGCTGACTAATGACAACCCTTGGGAAGGGCGCCCAGCTGCGCCCTTCTGGTGGGACGACGAGCAAACAAGCAACTCCTGCATTGCGTCGCGATATTGGCTGGGGCAGCCACGGAGCTTGGACTTCATTCTACGACCTGTGATTGACCGGAAATTCCTATTCGACTTTGGAAAATCGTACATATTCCCCGGTACGACCTAGGTAGGATGCGACGGCCAAAGGTTCACATTAGTAAGCTCTGCAAAGGCACAGAGACATCTAGGTATTCACTTTGGACAGTAACCATGCAAAAATGCGATTCGCTTGTCGCTTGCAGATGCCTCAAGAAATCTCGCAAGGTCCTGGGATAAATTGCAAATGGTGATATCCTGGAATATCCCTAGGTTTGAGGCCACTTGCAAATCCAACCCGCGTTGAGCAACAATGTTGGGTACCTAGGTACATGGTCCATGGAACATTCACTTCCCATTGCTGTCCCGACGCAAAGGGTGGCAAACAATACCCACGCCGTTCGTACTATTATGACATCGTGTTGCCGACTAGCGAGGGACTGTGAGGCATGCCCCCCGATTCCAAGAGTCATGCCTGGATTCTGGAACCTCTGTTCCGGGGAACATAGGTTTCCCGACCGTAGAGCTCTCCCGCAAAATTGCGCCTGATTGGCCAATTCGATGTGAACCAGACAACCACGTCCTCTGCTGGCCAAGCCCACCCCATTTCTCAGCATGGCTGGCATGGGGGGAACACGCGCCCTACTCTCATGCACGTCGCAGCCATCACAACTTTACCCTGCAGATGACTCAATCGCAGAGAAGCCCACAAACGGCCACATATAATAAGCCAGACAGGATCCAGGTCCCAGCCATGCGAACCGCTCTTTCATCCCATCGAAAACGAAACACGCTCGGTGCGACGTTGACGCATCTACCTGATATCGAGCTCGAGCATCCCGTTTCTAGACCCAGACTAAATCGGGGCGCAACCCAAGCCTTTGTTCGACTACGGCATTTCCCAGCCCTAGCGCCCGACAACCTCAAAGGTGGACCTGAACTGCTATTTACCATGACCACGCGCTCCTGCGCACTGGCAGAAATGCGGTCGCAAACAATCGGAAATCAAATTGGAACCAAGATGCGGACGCTGGCAGCCCACGGGAAGCCCACCATTGAGATCGAGCTCGGCGGCGGTCATGGAATGCACGGGAAATGGGTTACCAGCTACTCGACCATGGATACCATCGAGGGAGCCGTTTCCGTGGTAGCTCCCCATGACACCCCCTTTGAGGATATTGAGATTGCCTTCGTGGGTAAGTTCCAGATCAACATCCGACACCCCTTAACGTGTTGGTCATGGTCACGTGCGCTGACATTCACCAGGGACCAGCCACGTCTACGTCGACAAACTCACCTCTACACCCTCCGTAACCGGTCGCACCGAGGCCACCCACAGGTTCTTGACGCAGAAGCAACCCATCGAAAACACAGAGTTCCCTTACCCGCGGAAGCTGGTCGCAAATAAGAAATACATATTCCCATTCGCCTTCACAGTGCCGGCCCAACTGCTCCCCAAAGCATGCCCGCACACCGTCTCAAGCGACGCCGTCCGCCAGAGCCATCTGATGCTTCCGCCAAGCATGGGAGATCCAGAGATAGCTGGATACGGCACAACACTCTTGGACGACCTAGCACCGGAGATGAGCAAAGTCGTCTACCAGATCAGAGTGCGGATCCTGCAAGAGGGCAAGGCGTTCCCGTTGCTGGTTGAGAGATCGAGAAAGGTTCGGGTAAAGCCAGCTTTCGAAGAGCAACCGCCCCTAACCGTCGGTGGGGACGACGCCGAATACCGCCTCCGGCACGAAAAATCCATCAAGAAGGGTCTCTTCAAGGGCAAACTGGGAACCCTCAGCATCGAAAGTGCTCAACCGAAACCGCTCGTCATCCCCGGCGCACGCACGACAGGCAACTCCCGGATCACCACGATGGCCAAGCTGTTCCTACGTTTCGATCCTTCGGATGAGGCCAGTGGCCCTCCTACCCTCGGCTCCGTAGACAGCAGGATCAAAGTGGCCACCTACTACGCCTCAGCCCCGCGGAAGGACTTCCCCATTCGCTCTACCCTTGGCTACGACATGAACCAAGGCGTCTACCAGTCGACGCTGCCGCTCTCCACCCTCTGCATCGCGTCCGCGCAGTGGACGAAGCACACGTCGGAGTCTAACCCGAAACCCTTCCTTCGCCGCGACTCGGGAATATCGGACTGCTCGACGCTCTCCCGGACCTCCTCCTTGCACACCACCAACATCCCAGCCCCCTCGAAAGACTACAAGGCAGGCGCATTCTACACGGCCTCCATCCTCGTCCCCATCGCCCTGCCGCAGAACAAGAACTTCCTCCCCACCTTCCACAGCTGCCTCATCTCCCGCATCTACACTCTCTCCCTGCAGGTTTCCGCCTCCACGCCGGGGTCCTCCGCGCTTGTCGGCGGCACGACGCTGAGTCTGCGGGTGCCTGTGCAGATTTGTGCAGAGGGCAGCGACGAGGGGATTGAGAATGCGAGGGTGAGGGCGGCGGAGGAGCGGGTTGTGGACGAGATGCAGGAGGTGTTCAGGCCGAGGAGTGTGGGTCCGCCGACCGTAGGAGGAGAGGAGGAGCCGCCGGAGTATGGGGCTGCGGGGGGTGTGGGGAGGTATAGGACGACGGTGACGGTGGTGGTTTGAGAGTAGCTTGGGTTTCGTCCCGTCTCTTTTTGTCCTTATAGTTGTTGTCCTTTCCTTCCTTATGTGCAGGGGTTCGAGAATACCCAATGACGATCAAAATACGGAGATTGAAGGGTCCCGGGAATTGACTGAAGGAGTTTGGAAGAATATTGAAAGATTGGAGTCTTGTAAAGAAGGGCGAAGTCAACGTGAAGGAGATGCAGGATCGGGCATCGAAGGAAAACGGAAGAATGATACCCCCCAGTGTACATAGATGTACCTCTTTGCCCATGACCTGGGCTAAAGATTCGCAGGTACGAAGTGTACCAAAAGAAGAACAATATAACTTAATGGATCGTAATGGACATACTGTACTTGCCTCAAACCCAAAGCGTAGTCCCTTTAATTCATTGCCGCTTGTCTTGGAGGATCCCGACTCTTTTCACAAGACTCTAGACTCATGTTCCTATGTCAGCGAAGCAGTGCGGTACAACCCATATTACGAAAGAAAGTTCAGGATATTTGGAATGATCACTGCATGAATCACTCGGGAGCCAGATAACCACTAGCCCACATAAAAAGTTTTAGTGCCTTGGCATTAGTGACCACTTCCCCGCGCCTGATTGGCTGGACCGCCACCGCAACCTGCCCTCTAGGGGCATTTATATTGCCTGATTGAGCTGAGAGGCCTAGGTGGCATAGAAGCGTTCCGATCACATAAACAAGCGCGCAATGGATACAATTGAAAAGGACGCTCTGAAAAGAGAAGAAGAGGGGGGAGTTGCGAACGGCAGCTCGAGGATTGGAGGCGATGTGGAAAAGGGGGCAGGAGGTGCGGAGGCTGCTGGTGCTTGTGGTAAGTTCACCTGTCCTTCAAGCTCCACTGCTTGCGGCAGCAACAACTTGAAAAGTGCTTACCCACGCATAGGTAACAATGAGGGAGACGACGGCTACGTGGCGCCCCTACGAGGACTCTCATTTCTGGACCGGTTTCTCGTGGTGTGGATATTACTTGCCATCGCCATCGGGATTATTCTGGGGAATACCGTTCATTCCGTGGGACCAGCGTTGCAAAGGGGGGAGTTCGTGGGGGTGAGTATACCGATTGGTGAGTACATACCATGTTTCTTGGAGCTCCAAAGTCACGGGATTGTCTTCACCATTCCCACTAGACTTGTTGACAGGAGCTGACATATCGTGCAGCAATCGGCCTGTTGGTCATGATGTACCCCATCCTCTGCAAAGTCCGCTACGAAACCCTCCACCTCCTCCTCAATTCGCGAGCGCTCTGGATCCAGATCCTCATCTCGTTTGTCCTCAACTGGATCGTTGCACCGCTCTTCATGGTCGCTCTGGCATGGGCGTTCCTCCCGGATCGCCAGGATCTCCGGGAAGGCCTCATATTCGTGGGGATTGCGAGGTGCATCGCCATGGTGCTGATTTGGAACGAGCTGGCCAAGGGAGACAGCGATTACTGCGCCGTACTGGTGGCGTTCAACTCGCTGTTGCAGATCGTCCTGTTTGCCCCGTTTGCCGTCTTCTACGTCCAGGTGGTGAGCCACGGGGAGAAGACGAGCGTGTCATATGAGAAGGTGGCGCAAAGTGTAGGAGTCTTCTTAGGGATACCGCTGGGCGCCGCGGTCTTTACCAGATTGATACTGAAGACCTTGATCGGAGAGCAAAGGTACCAGAAGCACTTCATCCGGTACATTGCACCATGGTCGTTGATCGGACTGCTCTACACCATCATTGTCTTGTTTGCGAGTCAGGGGGCGAATGTGGTTCGGCAGATCACCGATGTGTTGCGGGTGTGCGCGCCGTTGCTGGTGTACTTTCTGGTCATCTTCACCAGCACTGTTTTGTTCTGTTGGAAGATGGGCTTTGGGTATCGGATCAGCTGTACGCAAAGCTTCACGGCGGCTAGTAATAACTTTGAGTTGGCGATCGCGGTTGTGGTGGCAGTGTATGGTGCTGGTAGCGGCCAAGCATTGGCGAGTACCGTGGGACCGTTGATCGAGGTTCCGGTTCTTGTCGCTCTCGTGTACGTATTGAGATATGTACAGAGGAGATGGGCGTGGAAGGGGTGAGCCGACGGGAAAACCACATTTAGTCGTAATAGATGACTGTACGACGCAGCCCGGGAGTCTTGAGATGGTAGCATTCTAGCCTGAAATACTTTGGCATTGTACCTCGACATAGCAGTACTTGTTCTTGCTGCCGTGAGTGTGTGAGGGGTGCATCAGAACAGGTTTGGTAACGGTGTACAGGCTTTGAGAAACGAAAACGGTAGGTCATGGCGTTTGGCCTAGAAGTTCTCGAACGATGACGCTTGAAGCGTGACGTGCGGAAGGCGGCCTAGACTGATGGGGCCAGGGCCATGTCCGCGATGCGAGCTGTTTGGCAGGGAGTTTAAAATATAGAATTCTGCAGGGCAACCGCTTGCTTCCGCTTGCTACCGAACGATCTGCAGAAAACGGTGAGTACCACGGTCGATCTGCCGTGTCAATGGATTACTTTCCCCCGTCCAACCACTGTCTCGTGAACAGTCGTGCAGAAACCATCGGCAGCGGATGGCTACGATGACGCACCACTAGAGGTTGCAGCAGGAGGACCTGGTTGGCCTGGTTTGCTTCTGGACGCTTAGTAAAGTGGATGGAACTATGGTGTCGGCCACCGACACGAGGAAGAAGTGATGTGCTCACGACGGCATGTCCATATCGTGGAAACGGAGTCTGAGATGGGCACATGGACTTCTTTTACCATGTTATTGTTGCAGCCGCTGTTTTGAAGAAGTGGGTGAGCGGGTATGCCGGCGACCAAGCTGTCGGAACGTGGGATTCTTGGGATCAAGGAATAGCGTGCCAGGCGTGGGGGGAATGATGCTTGTTTCTACTTGGTCGCACGGTGAGTTCTACCAGCCAACCAGGAAATAATGTGATGAAGGTCGGATGAACAGCTGCCCCGATTTCAATTTCTCAGCGGTCGTCCACGTATACGCTCACACCGCCAGTCCAGCCGTGAATCTCGCTCCATTGCTCACTTTTGGTGCTGACAGGATGGCGTCTCCACAGGAAATTGGTCGTTGGTGGTCGGCTAGGGGCTGGCTGGGTATCATATTCCTTGCTGGTCTCACGCTGGCACGAGATCCATAGGACGGCGTACGCGTACAGCCCAGCATCAGCTTTCTAGTCGCAAAGTGAAAAGAGACGAAGACAAGGGATATGTGTCACCTCCTGGGCGTGACGTGACGGGGAGGAAAAGGAAAGGGTCCAGGGTTGGGAGGAGTATTATTAGTCATCCATCAGTCCACGTGATTTTGTTGCAACTTGGAACCTTGGAAGGCACAGACCCCGGGCCGTTTGCACTCAGCTTGGAACAGCACTGGCTGCAACTTTCTTTCAACGTGCGGCGTAGACTCCAGACAGAATTGGGTCACGATTGCATCACGGCTGTGCCGCAATCGGTCGCGGTATACCTGAGACGTGAACTCTCCATGGTTCGTTCATGGTCATTCTCGTCCGTTTCACTCACCACCACCCTTGCGCTATATGGCATTCAGTAAGAACAGGGAGCCCACACCAGGACGGCGAACTGTGGGCGTGTTGGACGTGTCACCCCTCCGGCCAGGCCGTCCATCCAACAGTGGTTTTCTGCTTACGTTCCTCTGGAAGGCAATTTGCTCCGTCTCCACCACCTGCACCCCGAGGGCTCCTTTGTCACAACCATGGATGATGCGTTGAAGCTTCAGCACTCTCTAACCGACCAGCACCGCGAGCATCCACGCCTTGTGCAGGGTGGTGGCCTGAGGCACACAAGACGGTCTCGCCCAGGAGTTCATGAGGGCAGTTGCAGCCTTCCCAAGACGCCGCCTCGCATGCGACATGGACGGGCTGTGCCTCTGGAAATGTCCACGGCGGTCGTCCGTCGTCGCAAACGGGCCGACTCTCAGCAGGATTCCCAAAGGAGTGGGAACCAGCTCATCCGACAGAGTGGTTCGGCCGGGCAAAGGCTGTCTTAAGGCTCTTAGCGAGGAGCGTGTTTCACCTCAAATTGAATCATGGGCCAACTCGAACAGTCAACCTCTCTGGTTTTTCCAAGCCTTCCAAGGTTCCTTGCAGCGCGATTCGACGCCCTGTTCCTGTTCCCTCCACCCAGATTCCAATCATACGCCCCCGCACTTTTTGGCTGGCAAGCCGCAAACCAGCTCCACCCGCGTCCACCGCTCCGTGTCGTCTCGGGATCGCAGACGCGGCATGGCTGCCTCGACCGGCTCCTCTGCAACCCTCCCGGACCAGCCCAGCCAGCCGTCAGCCTGGCCTCATCCTCATCAGTGGTGGTGATTTTCCCAATTCGGGGCTGAAATGATCCATTCAGGGCAATGGCAGGTTGCATGGAGGGGTGGAGGGTAGAAAACACGAGCCTCATTGACGAATGGTCTGGTGGACGGCGTGTTTTCCAGGAGCGGAAGGTTGGAGGAATATGGCAGCCCAAATACGGCGTCCTCCCAACCACAGCACACCTTGGCGCTGGTGGAACCGACGGCGAGCTTAGCTGGGGCCAGCACTGCCAGCAACACCAACGAACGAAGGAGCTTATTACCAGTATTACATACTGTATACTCGCGTACGGAGTATACTGTGCTATCCATGGATATATCTGCGCATCATCACATGTGCCATCTGGTCATCATCTTATGCACAGTTGCATCTAGAGAGCCTGGGATTCCTCCCTGGAGCGGTGCATGCAGACAGCATTCTGGAAAGTGGTCGCCCTGGCATTAGTATTGTCATTTGCATACGGAGTAGACTGGCATGGCCTTTCCTTGATCCCAATTCCAGCAGGGTTGGCCGGCCCCATCTGGCTGGACCGAGGAAGAGGGTTTTGGAGGAAAATCTCCTTAGCTGTACCGTACAGCGTGGCACGGTACTCGGTATTTTTATTACTCTTGAGTCTTGGACTCTTGGGGCCCAGACGGCAAGTAGAGGCTAGCAGGAGGGCTGTTCGGCAGCGTATCCACAGCGGCACCGGTCTGTTGGAAAACACAATTGCCGCCTGCACATTGTCACACTCTGGTATCTGGGAAGAAAAATGCTCCGTACCGTCATGATGTCCGGACATGCCATCTGACTCGGAATCAAACCAGAAAAAAAAAAATTGGGACAATGCGTCTGATACGCCAGTGGGCGGGTTACTGCAGCAAAGAGAGTTTGTTGATGGGGCTTGCATGAAGGGCTCGTGGGACTAACTGGGGGACTAGTCGGTGCTGGGGACGAGAGGATTTGTGATTTGCGCCAGCCATGCACTCGACTTCTTCCTCGCATGCAAACGAGGGAGCATGGATTCATGGAAGTTGGAAGCGGTTTGGGCGACCAGGACTCCAGGAGGGGGGCCAATCCTTTCCCCGGGAGGCTCGTGGCCGACACGCGTTGTGTGCGCTACTACTCGCGACTCATGTCGGCGATAGCAGAGGTGATTCCCAGACGCCCGGGTCAGCAACTTTGCTGGTGGCCCCTCTTTGGCGGAGAAGTGAAGCGAGAGAGCGACGTCGAATCCACGGTGAAGGGGTTCGACTTTTTTGAGTTTCAACCAGAAAGAGCGGGAATACTGTTATGCGGGGAATTCCAGGTCACACCAGCTCGTTGTCAGCCGTCGTCGTCATTATTGCCATGTCTCCTCTCTTCTCCGTCTACTGTGTACGCAGTATTCCTTTTCACAGGGGGCACAGCCGCAGCGGGACGGCGCGCTTTGCTGCAAGAGAGGTTGCGACACAGCTGTGCAGCGGAAATAATGTATCATCATGCGCAAGGAGGCAAGGAGGGCAGGAGGACGATAGGGCCGGCAGGATGATCTGCTCGGCTTTTGGGGGGGACTTGTCGAGAAAGAAGCCGAGATGCCTTACCATGACCTGGGAACACAGAGTGAAGGGAGTCTTGGGGAGGAACCGTGGCAACCGTGGCGCCCACGGGGGGGGGAAGGGGGGAAGGGGGGCGGCTGGGCTCCAAGTTACAGGTCGGCTCCAGCGCATACTGTTCGGAGGCAGCGCTGGGACGGGCGTGCAGCATATCTTCAGGCGTGTGTAATCATGGGGCGAGGGGGGAAGCATAAAGTGGCGTGGCCGACTCGCTGCTCCTTGGTGAGAGGTGGTGGTGGTGGATACAGGGACACAGGGACACAGGGACACAGGTGGCGGTAGTGTGTCGTGAGGGGGACTGGGAGAGGATGGGAGGGGACCGCTGGCGGCTCGTGGACCGCGCTGTTGGAGCAGCAGCGCGGACCCAAACCCAGCAGGTCGGTAAGCCAAGGCCTGGTTTTGTCGTGCTCCGAGTCGATGCGGCAGGAATTAATAGCACTCGCCCGTTAATGCGTGGGTTTTGGTTCCCGCCCAGGGCCGCCCAGGGCCGCCCTCCTGTCGGTGTGCCTTCAACCTTGCTGGCTGGCTGGCTGGCTGGGCTGGGGGAGGGGAGACAGGACACACACACACACACACCACCTGGCAGGTCCTCTGAGAGTCTCATCAAGCCGCTGCCGTGGACCCTCAATCCTCCTAGGACCCCCAGTCGCTTTTTTAGCTCGCTGAGTGCCGCCCGCCAGCCCCAGCTCCCTGGTGGTCGCCTTCCATAATAAAACCTCCACCACTTCCCCCCCCTCCTCTCCGCCCTCCTCTCCCGGCCACACATACATCCAACATACAACCACCTCTCCGCTCACTCTCCCCACGTCTCGCCCCTTCCACCGCGCTCTCTTCGCCCTCTCTGGTACCGAACAGTGTTTTGACCATCCTCCCGATTCCCGCCTGGTCCGCCGGGGGGGGGGGGGGGGGGGGGGGGGGGGGGGGCGGGGGGGGGGGGGGGGGGGGTGGGGGGGGGCGGGGGGGGGGGGGGGGGGGGGGGTGGGGGGGGGGGGGGGGGGGGGGGGTGGGGGGCGGGGGGGG